>JAWPHD010017349.1:0-45016 GCA_037043455.1 Cyrtodaria siliqua | reverse complement strand
TGGCTGTCAGTCTCTAGCTAGTGAACAATGTCAACAACTGCGCATGTAACAAGCGCAAACACGTGTATAAAATAGTGTCAGGAAACTGTCCCACTTTTGTTGTTTATTTGCCAACTTCTGAAATTGCATCGTCGATTTCTGTAATAGACAGTATTTAACGGACTGTATTTAGTAACATATTTCTGGAATATGGCGATGCGATTCCATGGATGGAGTATCCGTATCACAGGAAAAATGTTGTGATGTGTGACAAATATGTATTCCTTTCTTATGATTTGCATATTAATACAATATGTGCATAATATTATTTACATATGTGCCACATATGTAAATGATACATATGTGGCACATATGTACCAAATATTTTTTACACATCAAATAATACACCTGTGACACATATGAACTGTTCGCATATGTATTTCATATGAAGCTAATATATATTCAATACATATAGTGTTTATATCAATTGTGAAGAATATTGTAGACCAAGGTTCTTTTCAGTTAAAAGATGTGTTGCTTTTAATACTTAGTAGTACTTTTATATATTCGTCTAAACCAACATGTTAAATACTATTTTATTCATGTTCTCAATACATTATCCCTCCATTGTGATTGTATATTGGCGCCACTTAGATGACATGGACCCAAGGTAAACAAAAAGTGTATTAGCTTTAGGTGGATAACAAGGGAGATGTTGAATCAGGAAATCTAGAGTATTTTGTGCCACATGTTAGATTCCTATATAAACCTGGCCTTGAATTTACCAACCTTCTGGAGAAGAAAGTATGCAATGTTTAATCACAACTTCTACGACGAGCCCAATATAGGTGGCTTTGAAGTAGAATACCGCTTAAGCCAGTGCTAGGGGGCGTGAGAAGTGTTGCTTCTTTCATTACTTCTCATGAATAGACTCAATAAAACCGAGTCTGCTGCTTTATTCTCTTAATTGTGTTTGTTGCTCTCAAAGGATCACCTTTATCAGTATTTATTAACATTCACACTAGCGTTCGTTTAGTGCAGTGTGGCGGCTGTAAAAAGTCTCCCCGTGCTACGAATCAGTAGTGTTATTTTTTACTGGTCCCTTGGGACTAACGAGCCAAATATAGGTGGCTTTGAAGTAGAATACAGCTTTATTCTCTTAATTGTGTTTGTTGCTCTCAAAGGATCACCGTTATCAGTATGTATTCTATATAGGTAAAAGGATAAATGTTTATGTTTAAATTTGATAAACGCTAATACATATCATTAATAATAAATACTAATAGCAACTTCATATGACTGGTTATCTGAACATTTGCGAATGAAACTTGAATATTTGCAGCCTAAGCTGGTGAATTCCAGGCCTGTTCCTGTGTATCTAATCGTATTACAAAACTATAGTACGGTGCTTTGGGGTGTATAGAATCATTGGTAGTAAAGAATCATTTCCTGTTTAAATTCAATTTTCTCGGCTCATATATTTTAGATTATTTTAAAACTTCCCAGGCTTGAAGATATATCATATAAGCATATATTTATTCAATGGTGAAATTATTTGGGACATTTTGCCATGCAAAATATATCACTACGTGCAACACCTCTCATAACAAATGATTCAATACTACCTGAATAAAGTGTTTTTGAAACGAAAAATTCATACTGTCACAATAAACTCAGAAATAAATATTTGTTGTTTTAACAAATGTTATGGACAAAAGTCAAAATGCAATCGTCAATAAGTAACTTGTTGAAGTTTGGCACTTTTATGGATAAAATAAAATTATGTAAATATTGGTGCAAAAACGCCTATTGAAAAATCTCAGTTTCAGGACAATAATTTTAGAAAATTTGCTATCATACAACTAAAAGGGTAAATCTAAATCAGAAATTAAATAAACATGTTCCTTTCATTTTAACATTAGACGTTTAACCCAAGTGATTATATACCCCAAAGCACTGTAATCGTTTAACAGTAATAGCAGGCTTCAAGATTCCTATATATCATTCCAACTTCTTTGGTTACTCAGATTTTAGTATTATAACCAGTATCACGACGCCACGAAGCACCAACACTACAGATCTAATTATGAAATATTGGACATATTAACACAGGCATAATACATTGGATATTGGACATAGTAACACAGGTATAAGACATTGGACATACATGTAGTAACACATATATAAGACATTGGACATAGTAACAGAAATATAATACATTGGGCATATTAACACAAGTATAAGACATTGGGCATAGTAACGTAGGTATAAGACATTGGATATATTTACACATATATAAGAAATTGGACATAGGAACACAGGTATGAGACATTGGACATAGTAACACATGTATACTTAAAGGTGCAAGACTTTGGACATAGTTACACAGGAATACAAATATAAAACATTGGACTTTGTAACACCCCACGACCCCACCCGGCTCCTTTATGTCTATATTTTGTCATATAATTCCACGATCAGCGACATAATTATGGTCCCAATTTCAAAACTGTGGGCGAAAGAAACATAGACAAACATTGGAGCAACATCCGCAATGTTTTTGTTTTATGGAAATAATTAATTTCATATCAACAACTAAGTGTGAGTGTGTATGTGTGTGTATGTGGAGAGAGACCCCCAAACTTCAGAGAAACAAAGTTAGTAATAATGTAGAGTAACTGGATTAACACATTTTTTTTGTTTCGATTATGCTCTCAAAGTTAACAGTAAAAATTGCAGGGCTTATAAAACCAATGAATTATGTTGCATAAATACAGTTTAATATACTAAATTAAACATGATTAAAGTTTAAACTTCATTTGTAAACAAAAAGTCGTTTTATTAGATTGAATACGAAACGTGTTAAGTTTGTGCAGCATACATCAGTGTTTGGCTCAATAAATATCAATATATAGCACTACATGTATTTATATATATAGACTTCTTTGCATATGAATTTCATGTTATATACATATGTATTACATATGTATTCTTTTCGTATTTATTACATATGTGTTCTTTTAATATGAAATACATATGTAGAATACATAAGTGGCACATATGTAAAACATATGAATTTCGTACCTAGATATTTTTCCTGTGTAGATCACAGGGAATAAACACGGAAATAAAGCATGTACATCACTGTACATCTGAACAAAATAATTTTAAAATTATAGTTGAAAGTACCTGGATATTTTTTTGTATTTTCTCACGTAACCCTTTTCTATTTTTGTTTGTTTCCGTGTCATACTGAATATCGAACTGCATTACTTTTATCAGGAAATCAGATTTTAAAATGAAAAAAAAACCATCTAGTTTCCATTGAAGTACTTGAACGATCCTTAGTGTGAGTATATTTTCTCACTGCATTTTGGGATCATTATTTGTAATATTTACTGAACTGCATTGCTTTACACGCAGGAAACCTAATTTTAAAATGAAGAAGTTAAAAGAATTTATAATTTTAAACGAATGAATAATTTGCCGATGTATTATGTTTAATATGTCGGCGTAAACGTTGTAGACATATCACAAACGGCAACACTATGAGATGGGATTTATCTAAAGGAAATTAGCTACATTTCACAAGGAACGGCTTGAATGAGGGTCTTTCCATCCTCTTGCAGCCTTCTTTAGTTTATTATTGAGATGCTTGGTGCACACTAGAACCTGGTTTAAACCCCGTGCGGTAAGTTTTGCCACTGACAGTTCCAAGGCGAAAGTTCTGTCAACCATGTTATGTTGATGATATTATATACTTTGCCTTTTATTTATCCTTTCATATAGTGTTGTTTTGTTTTGCTCTGTGGTTTTGGTTGACTGAGAGCCATAAATGATCATGTTCTTTTCGACTTTTATATCCACATGTTTTAGTATTTACAAAGAGTGTTCATCCTGAAGTAATGTGATTTTTTGACTGGATGCTTATATTAAACTGTCTTAAAAAAGCTACGGATCAGACACAATACTGACCAGTGGTAATTTGTGAGCGCTATTCGCTGTTTCGTTGTCGCCGTAGTTATACGTATTAACAGTAATAGTAATAATCACGGTCACTGTACATTTGCAATGAAGGTATGTTGAGTAAGTTGGAGTATTGACAGTTTGTTCCAAAAAATATCATTTGTTAGGTTGAGTGAAACATCGTAAAATGATAACGTTACTGTCGCCAAATAACAAATTTGACATTTAATAAGAAAATGAAATAGCCGTTTCAAGTATTTGCACATTATGTAATATGGAAATCGAGACTTTAGACCATCTATTCTGGGTATGTATGTGGACGCAACATTTCTGGAATGAATGCCGTTTATGGATGGAGAGAACAGACATAACTACCGAATTAAATAAATATAATATTTACTTTGGAGAATGAGATAAAATATTCACTTACACATCCATGTTGGGTAAACAATTCATATATAAATGTAAATATAAAGATGAGATACCAAAATTTGAAGCGTCCTTAAGAAAACAATAGGACTGACATAGAAATGTACACTGCCCTTAAAAGTGTTACTCTTAATAAATTTAAAGAAACTTGGAGAAAAATATTAACAACACGTGGGCTGGCCAATGATGCTGTCTAGCAAACTCATTATCTATTATCTTACATTATTCTCTCATAATACTCCTCTTTTCCCTTCCTTCCTATTACAACTCTTAAAATATAGTCATACAATATATTTAATATTATCTCAACAGTGCTACGCAATTTAAATGTTAAGTGCTGTTTAAATTTGTGTAGTAATTGTATTTTTTTTAATGTAATGTTGTATGCAAAAAACAATAAAAAAAATAAAAAATGAAATAGATAATTCGTAGAAATCATATAGTGTAGATAAATATTATACAATTTTGAATAGTTGGACTATCGTGTTAAACTTACAAGTAAAACGTCTTAGAGAATATTAAACAATTGTGTCTTCAAAAATGTCGCCAAAATGAATGAAACACACGTTACCATAACTCGAGAGTATCGTACTATTAGGCTAAATACCCTAGCTTTAATGAGACGTAACACATGCCGAACATGTGCATGATGATCCAAGTACACTTTTATCATTTAAACTTTAAATTAGCTCAGCTGAAATTTTCATGAAATAGGCTAATAGGATAAAAAAATTCAATGCATTTTAAGGATACGTGCTGTCCCTTTTGGTATGTTCCATGCGTAGTCAGAAAATAATGGTGTGTTTTTGTAAAACCTGTCTTGTTGTACCCTCATCATAGACAAAAGTAGTTGACGTGTTCTCTGTGTGATTCTTAAAATCATCATAACTAATACATGATGTAAAATACGTTACCTTACACTGAATTCAATTACAGTGTTATATACATATACCATCAAAACAGGTTCATACTGAAAGACAATATGTATGGTTCAACTGAAAACTATTTTAAGTCAACAAGATTAATAAATAGTAGTTCTACAGACTGAACTACATGTGGAATTGAAACATATGTTGTTTTTAATAAACATACATTACTATTGAACACATTAAACTGTAACAGAAAATAGTATTTCATGAACATTTAGAAAAGTATATAAATAACAAAAGTTATAACCCTTACTTTGAAAACTGGTTTGCAGTTCTAGTATGCAGCGTAACGTAAATAATGATTAATGAAACACACGTTACTATTGATATATTCGAGCTTATACATTTAGGTAATATTCTGATTAAATCGCAAACTGATTTATAATGACTGAGCTTTTATATTTACAAACACGTATTCTTTGTCTTTATGTTTATCTTTGTTCTTCCTCTTTTTGTATTAACCAGTTATTTTGAAAAAGAAACAATTGTTCTTCTAAATTGCTTCAATTAATTTCAATACAAACATCTTCAACGAATGGATATTGTTACTTGTTATTACTTATATGCTTTGAATTATATTCACATTGGTCTATTGTTGGGGTCATACACCATAAGTGAACCAAAATATATGTATTTTTCACTTAGTTTTTAAAAAAAGTTTTCTTAATCAACACAATTAATGAGTAACGAATGTCACACAGAAAAAACACATACTATACTCAGCGACTTGCATTATGAAATCCGCCATAGTTAACTTGAAACAACAATACATTTTGCGTGTCTCATTTAGTGTACCTTACGTAAAAATAGATAGATATCTCTTCATTTATGACTTCAATTTTTTGAAAGTTTCAAACGCTATTTGCTTCGTTTTATTGAGAAACAGCGTATTGTGAACTAGACCTTTATAATAATAAGATGTGAGAGTTGTTTGCAACACATAGAATACGCACACTTGATCCCTAAGTGTGACCTCAGACATGTTGACAGGGGCATGGGAGTTCCTCTTGACACATCAAAACACCGTTAACATACCTTTTTATAAAATGTAACCAAAAGCATTCCGCCAGTGTAATTATTATAAACCGGACCGAAATAAAGGGACATTCGCGTTGTATGGGAGGCATCGTCATGCAGACACTAACCGCTGTGTTAGTACTTAACAAAATCCCTCCTCTGACTTATACGTTATAACAAATACAAAATACTCACCGTTTTACCTTTGACTCTTCATACAAAAATGACCTTGTTGATAGGGATCAGGAATTTTGTTCACGAAAACCCAAAACACAAGCTTTCCCTATCACGAACGTCTCCCAAATGTGAACCGGCAACATTTATGGAAAAGGTACCCACCTTTGACATTTGACCACTCATAGTGACATTGAACTTCATGAAAGGGACCGGAGAATCTTGACACATCGTCAGGGCTACAACCTTGAGTAAACGGATAGAACTGTAACTAATGTTGTTATAACTTGTAGTTCAATCCATTTGCGTATGTTATATATAAATATGTATTATCATATGATATTCATTCTCTGTAACATAAGTAATAAAATATGTTTAAACTAAACTTCTATCAGAATATAAAAAAGTTCTGAGAAACGGGAAATGTCTGATCAATGCTAAGGGCCATATTATATAACCACAGAACGTGTCAATCTTTTGATGAATAACATTTAAATTACATTGCTTGTTGGCGTGATGTATGTAAGTCAATAAAGTATCTATCTATCTATGTAACAATAACATATGCGAATGGGACTCAACATCAATCAATGTGTCAAATGAAATACACGTTTATGTTATTTTGAAGTGTATAAAGGGATATAATTACATGTCTTGCCCCGCAGGCACAAATGATTATTTATTTAGATCACATAATGCTGTCTCCGTTTTCTTGTAGACCATTGATTAACAACTCTGCAAGATTACTGTTTATACATATGGTTATTTTTGGGAGAATTTGTTTAATTGTTGATCTATTGTAGATTTCCAACGACATTTCCAACAATTGTTTATGCTCATCTCTTTCGCGCATACAGGTACCTATTCTTTACACAACTACCTTTTTTATTACATACACAACTACCTTTTCATTATATACACAACTACCTTTTTTATTCTATATACAACTACCTTTTTTATTATATACACAACTACCTTTTTTATTATATACACAACTATCTTTTTTAATACATACACAACTACCTTTTTTTATTTTATATACAACTACCTTTTTTATTATATACACAACTACCTTTTTTTATTCTATACACAACTACCTTTTTTATTACATACACAACTACCTTTTTATTATATACACAACTACCTGTTTTATTATATACACAACTGCCTTTTTATTATATACACAACTGCCTTTTTATTATATACACAACTGCCTTTTTATTCTATACACAACTGCCTTTTTATTATATACACAACTACCTTTTTATTATATACACAACGACCTGTTTTATTATATACACAACTGCCTTTTTATTATATACACAACTACCTTTTTATTATATACACAACTACCTTTTTTATTATATACACAACTACCTTTTTATTATAGACACAACTACCTTTTTTGTTATATACACAACTACCTATTTTATTCTATACACAACTACCTTTTTATTATATACACAACTGCCTTTTTATTATATACACAACTACCTTTTTATTATATACACAACTACCTGTTTTATTATATACACAACTGCCTTTTTATTATATACACAACTGCCTTTTTATTACATACACAACTACCTTTTTATTATATACACAACTATCTTTTTTATTCTATACACAACTACCTTTTTATTATATACACAACTACCTGTTTTATTATATACACAACTGCCTTTTTATTATATACACAACTGCCTTTTTATTATATACACAACTACCTTTTTTATTACATACACAACTACCTTTTCATTATATACACAACTATCTTTTTTAATACATACACAACTACCTTTTTTATTCTATATACAACTACCTTTTTTATTATATACACAACTACCTTTTTTTATTCTATACACAACTACCTTTTTTATTACATACACAACTACCTTTTTATTCTATACACAACTACCTTTTTTATTACATACACAACTACCTTTTTTATTATATACACAACTACCTTTTTATTATATACACAACTACCTTTTTTGTTATATATACAACTACCTTTTTTATTATATACACAACTACCTTTTTTTATTCTATACACAACTACCTTTTTTATTACATACACAACTACCTTTTTATTATATACACAACTACCTGTTTTATTATATACACAACTGCCTTTTTATTATATACACAACTGCCATTTTATTATATACACAACTGCCTTTTTATTCTATACACAACTGCCTTTTTATTATATACACAACTGCCTTTTTATTATATACACAACTACCTTTTTATTATATACACAACGACCTGTTTTATTATATACACAACTGCCTTTTTATTATATACACAACTACCTTTTTATTATATACACAACTACCTTTTTTATTATATACACAACTACCTTTTTATTATATACACAACTACCTTTTTTGTTATATACACAACTACCTATTTTATTCTATACACAACTACCTTTTTATTATATACACAACTGCCTTTTTATTATATACACAACTACCTTTTTATTATATACACAACTACCTGTTTTATTATATACACAACTGCCTTTTTATTATATACACAACTGCCTTTTTATTACATACACAACTACCTTTTTATTATATACACAACTATCTTTTTTATTCTATACACAACTACCTTTTTATTATATACACAACTACCTGTTTTATTATATACACAACTGCCTTTTTATTATATACACAACTGCCTTTTTATTATATACACAACTACCTTTTTTATTACATACACAACTACCTTTTCATTATATACACAACTATCTTTTTTAATACATACACAACTACCTTTTTTATTCTATATACAACTACCTTTTTTATTATATACACAACTACCTTTTTTTATTCTATACACAACTACCTTTTTTATTACATACACAACTACCTTTTTATTATATACACAACTACCTGTTTTAGTATATACACAACTGCCTTTTTATTATATACACAACTGCCTTTTTATTATATACACAACTGCCTTTTTATTATATACACAACTACCTTTTTATTATATACACAACTACCTGTTTTATTATATACACAACTACCTTTTTATAATATACACAACTACCTGTTTTATTATATACACAACTGCCTTTTTATTATATACACAACTGCCTTTTTATTATATACACAACTACCTGTTTTATTATATACACAACTGCCTTTTTATTATATACACAACTGCCTTTTTATTACATACACAACTACCTTTTTATTATATACACAACTATCTTTTTTATTCTATACACAACTACCTTTTTAGTATATACACAACTGCCTTTTTATTATATACACAACTGCCTTTTTATTATATACACAACTGCCTTTTTATTATATACACAACTGCCTTTTTATTATATACACAACTGCCTTTTTATTATATACACAACTACCTGTTTTATTATATACACAACTACCTTTTTATTATATACACAACTACCTGTTTTATTATATACACAACTGCCTTTTTATTATATACACAACTACCTGTTTTATTATATACACAACTGCCTTTTTATTATATACACAACTGCCTTTTTATTACATACACAACTACCTTTTTATTATATACACAACTATCTTTTTTATTCTATACACAACTACCTTTTTATTATATACACAACTACCTGTTTTATTATATACACAACTGCCTTTTTATTATATACACAACTGCCTTTTTATTACATACACAACTACCTTTTTATTATATACACAACTATCTTTTTTATTCTATACACAACTACCTTTTTATTATATACACAACTACCTGTTTTATTATATACACAACTGCCTTTTTATTATATACACAACTGCCTTTTTATTATATACACAACTACCTTTTTTATTACATACACAACTACCTTTTCATTATATACACAACTACCTTTTTTATTCTATATACAACTACCTTTTTTATTATATATACAACTATCTTTTTATTATATACACAACTACCTTTTTTATTCTATACACAACTACCTTTTTTATTACATACACAACTACCTTTTTTATTATATACACAACTACCTTTTTATTATATACACAACTACCTTTTTTGTTATATACACAACTACCTATTTTGCTCTATACACAACTACCTTTTTATTCTATACACAACTACCTTTTTTATTACATACAAAACTAGCTTTTTATTATATATACAACTACCTTTTTTTTCTATACACAACTACCCTTTTTTATTCTATACACAACTACCTTTTTTATTATATACTCAACTACCTTTTTTTATTCTATACACAACTACCTTTTTTATTCTATATATAACTACCTTTTTTATTAAATACACAACTACCTTTTTTATTCTATATACAACTATCTTTTTATTATTTACAGAACTACCTTTTTTATTATATACACAACTACCTTTTTATTATATACACAACTACCTTTTTATTATATACACAACTACCTTTTTTATTCTATACACAAGTACCTTTTTATTATATACACAACTACCTTTTTTATTCTATACACAATTACCTTTCTTTTATATACACAACTACCTTTTTTATTATATACACAACTACCTTTTTTATTATAAACACAACTACCATTTTTATTATATACACAAATACCTTTTTTTATTCTATACACATCTACCTTTTTATTATATACACAACTACCTTTTTTTATTATATACACAACTACCTTTTTATTATATACACAACTACCGTTTTATTCTAAACACAACTACCTTTTTTTGTTCTATACAGAACTACCTTTTTTATTACATACACAACTAACTTTTCATTATATACAAAACTACCTTTTTTATTCTATATACAACTACCTTTTTTATTATATACACAACTACCTTTTTTATTATATACACAACTACCTTTTTTATTACATACATAACTACCTTTTTTATTCTATATACAACTACCTTTTTTATTATATACACAACTACCTTTTTTTATTCTATACACAACTACCTTTTTTGTTACATACACAACTACCTTTTTATTATAAAAACAACTACCTTTTTTATTCTATACACATCTACCTTTTTATTATATACACAACTACCTTTTTTATTATATACACAACTACCTTTTTATTATATACACAACTACCGTTTTATTCTAAACAGAACTACCTTTTTTTATTCTATACAGAACTACCTTTTTTATTACATACACAACTACCTTTTCTGTATATACAAAACTACCTTTTTTATTCTATATACAACTACCTTTTTTTATTATATACACAACTACCTTTTTTTATTATATACACAACTACCTTTTTTATTACATACACAACTACCTTTTTTATTCTATATACAACTACCTTTTTTATTATATACACAACTACCTTTTTTTTATTCTATACACAACTACCTTTTTTATTACATACACAACTACCTTTTTATTCTATACACAATTACCTTTTTTATTACATACACAACTACCTTTTTATTATATACACAACTACCTTTTTTATTATATACACAACTATCTTTTTTTATTCTATACGCAACTACCTTTTTATTATATACACAACTACCTTTTTTTATTCTATACACAACTACCTTTTTTATTACATACACAACTACCTTTTTTATTATATACACAACTACCTTTTTGTTATATACACAACTACCTTTTTTATTATATACACAACTACCTTTTTTATTACATACATAACTACCTTTTTTATTCTATATACAACTACCTTTTTTATTATATACACAACTACCTTTTTTTATTCTATACACAACTACCTTTTTTGTTACATACACAACTACCTTTTTATTATAAAAACAACTACCTTTTTTATTCTATACACATCTACCTTTTTATTATATACACAACTACCTTTTTTATTATATACACAACTACCTTTTTATTATATACACAACTACCGTTTTATTCTAAACAGAACTACCTTTTTTTATTCTATACAGAACTACCTTTTTTATTACATACACAACTACCTTTTCTGTATATACAAAACTACCTTTTTTATTCTATATACAACTACCTTTTTTTATTATATACACAACTACCTTTTTTTATTATATACACAACTACCTTTTTTATTACATACACAACTACCTTTTTTATTCTATATACAACTACCTTTTTTATTATATACACAACTACCTTTTTTTTATTCTATACACAACTACCTTTTTTATTACATACACAACTACCTTTTTATTCTATACACAATTACCTTTTTTATTACATACACAACTACCTTTTTATTATATACACAACTACCTTTTTTATTATATACACAACTATCTTTTTTTATTCTATACGCAACTACCTTTTTATTATATACACAACTACCTTTTTTTATTCTATACACAACTACCTTTTTTATTACATACACAACTACCTTTTTTATTATATACACAACTACCTTTTTGTTATATACACAACTACCTTTTTTATTATATACACAACTACCTATTTTATTCTATACACAACTACCTTTTTATTCTATACACAACTACCTTTTTTATTACATACACAACTACCTTTTTATTATATATACAACTACCTTTTTTTTTCTATACACAACTACCCTATTTTATTCTATACACAACTACCTTTATTTTTATTCTATACACAACTACCCTTTTTTTATTCTATACACAACTAGCTTTTTTATTATATACACAACTACCTTTTTTTATTCTATACACAACTACCTTTTTTATTCTATATATAACTACCTTTTTTATTATATACACAACTACCTTTTTATTCTATATATAACTACCTTTTTTATTATATACACAACTACCTTTTTTATTCTATACACAACTATCTTTTTATTATATACACAACTACCTTTTTTATTCTATATACAACTACCTTTTTTATTATATACACAACAACCTTTTTATTATATACACAACTGCCCTTTTTTATTCTATACACAACTACCTTTTTTATTATATACACAACTACCTTTTTATTATATACACAACTACTTTTTTTGTTCTATACACAAGTACCTTTTTATTATATACACAACTACCTTTTTTATTATATACACAACTACCTTTTTTATTAAATACACAACTACCCTTTTTTTATTATATACATATCTACCATTTTTATTATATACACAACTACCTTTTTATTATATACACAACTACCTTTTTTTGTTCTATACACAAGTACCTTTTTATTATATACACAACTACCTTTTTTATTATATACGCAAATACCTTTTTTTATTATATATTTTTTACTGGCTTTCATTATTATCAACCTAAATAATTGTTTACATAGTGAAGACATTTCTTGATGCACTAAAAGCTAGTATAGTTTTAGTATTTGATACAGACCAGGTAGATATTTATTGGTTTAACCGCTATAGATTGTTCATACTTGGTGTATACATGTAAACATTAAATATTACTGACTTGATGACAGTATACTATTATATACATGTAGAATCCATTTAAGTAAAAAGGGTATGTAGAAATTAACAGTTAAAGACTGTTTTTGTTTTTGCTCTTAAACCCATACACTTTTAAAAAGGAAATTAGAGTTATAATTGCTTTTTCCTCGAAAGCAGGTATGCTGACAAATGTTTTTTATTTATTTCATTTGCTTGAAGTACACATAACAGATAGTTTGAAGAAAAAAATATATTCATAGGAAATACGTCTTTCCCCTCGAAATGTCTCTTGTTTACACCCCCTCATCCCACATACACTCCCCCAACCCAAAATCTCGCGGCCATTTTCCCCGAGGAACTTTAACACAATAAAGGTAATATTTCCCTTTATTTCTGCATATATCATGTATTTTTCTTCATGTATCATACATTTTTCTTCATACATAAATAAAATGTGATCATAAATATTGAGACCGAATAAAATTAATGTAATTCGCTTTGATTTTTTGTTATTACATTTCTTGCTTTTCTAGACGAAGTCCCAATGATCAGTACATGAGAAATTCTCAAGTTTTTGCGTCTGTGTGATCAAGATCGATTCAGGACGTTTCGGCACCAAACCATTTCGACACCTAGACGAATCGGCACCTAGACTTTTCGGCATCCATTTTAATTTTTACCCTAGACGTTTCGGCACCCATTTATATTTGAGTATTATAATGAAGTAAAGAAGTAAAGAAATTAAATATTTTCTATAAGATCACTTGTAATTCATTTAAAATGCAAAGTTGATTGCCTTAACGGCAACTTCGAAGTGGTTTTGAGCCTGAATACAATTAAAACATGAACATAAATAGGGCCCATATGATAATCACTTGTAAAATTTAAGTAAATATGACTTTTATATTATATTGTAGCATGGTCACTGAAATTCCCTTTGTAATAGCTCAGGTGTAAATCGTTTAATTGAAAATACTTGATTATGTTTCCTTTAACATGTATAATAATGTATACCTAAGACCAAGTAAAAACTTATCTGTATTCATACAGTATCGTTTAATTCTTCACTTACCTTCCTGTCATCTCTATATCGACGACTACATGTATGTGACTTGAACAAAGCCTCCACAGACTAACTCATTATTAAAAATCGTCTACATATAACGCATGCGTTGTACTTTTCTTGTTTAATAATTAAGGTCGTACTGAAATTATGGGAAATTTGGCAAAATTGGAATATGGGTTGTATATTTATCGTTCGATTTCTCTATTATTTGTAAAGTTGAATATGCTTAGGATAGACAGTTCTAGCTATGAACCAAATATTAAAAAAATATATTCATTGGAAAAAAGATGAAAAAAGATGTAGGAAATATCCTTAAATATGTTTCTGTCAGGAATTAGGATTTCTTTTGTTATGCAAAATAAAATGAAACAAATAGCGTATTCATAATAAGGGCGGTTAATATGATAAAATTGTTTGAAATTATTTTTACATCACGTAGTTAAACGTTGATATACTAAACCAGTATTTTACTGTTCTTCGCTATACAATGATTGCCATCGGTTGTATTATCAATTTATATTATTAGCGGCATCGTTTTCCTGTTTAGGCATATCAAATCAGTAAGCTATAGACAATTCAGCACATGGGTTTGACCCGTCTTCTCTGCTGTTCTTGGTTACCTTTTGCGTGGAATATCTTATCTGGACTTGGACCGGTAGCCAAAAAGGTCAAAAGTTGAAAATGGTCGTACTCGAAAGTAGTACCATCAGTGGTGTTATCTGAGATTGTGTAATTGATATAGTACTTAAAAGAGGTACGTATATTTACTGTTGTTGTTTTGAGGATAGATTTCCGAAGATATGGGTGCAAAAAGCAAAGTAATCGGTCATCAGAGTGCTGAGTGGACTACTTTGTATGAGGTAAGATTTTAAACAAAATGACGTGTGGTTCGGTGGTTGTGGTCAAAAAAGGTCATCTACTTTCATTTTGAGCCAAATGCTGGTGTATAGAGCAGTTATGGTCCTTGTTGTTTTGCTATTTTTGTGTTTTGCCTTCACGTATATACATTTTAATGGATATTTGAAGTGTCACGGAGCATTAGGATAAGTGTTATTCTGTGTAGAGCTAACATTACGGTCTATGTGAAAATAATGGTGATCCATGTCCATCTATGACATGTTTCTACAGAGGCTTACCATATATCACAGTTAAAACGGATGAAAACTTGCAGATGCCATATACTCTGGGCTAAAATGACAATATTTATTAGGAAAAAAACATTTCAAAATATTTAGATATTGAATTATTCTAAAGTGAAAACCTAGGTTGCATGGTCACACACCGGTAACATCAGCAAAAAGTCACTATGTCGGTGGTTGATTTTTCTACCATTCATACACATTCCGGAGAACACTCAATAAATAACTTCTCACTTGTTTGTCGTTTTTTTTTTATTACAAAAGTTGATAAAAAAGGAAATATAAACAAATATATGCTTACATTTACTTATTAAGATGTGGTAAAGGAAATGTAGCGTTCACATAACGTTGTCCACAAAAACGCACGATTCAAAACAATTAACAATTGCAAGGGTAAATGGAAGAACAATATGCGACGTCACAAACACACACATGTTGCCCATTACGTGGTCCGAGTATTAACTTTCATACCCCATCCAATCCCTTCTCCATGAAGCGAACACGGGGTTGGCTGGGGTATGAAATAAAACCTTAATTTCAGCTTAAAGGGTTTACATATTGTAAAACTAAAACATTTAGTAGGTAATTTTAAACAGGTTATAGGTTTCTTTCAATAAAAAAAAAGGTTTTGAACGTGTTTTATTGTCGAAATATCTATTATAAAATCCTGCGAATATAAGCTTTCCCATCGCTTAATGCAATTAAGACGGGACCACGTAATGCAAAAGGTGTTTCGCACTGGTAAAGTAGATATACAGTCGAACAGGAAAAGTAGCATTCAAGGACGACAGTCAACAACAAACACACAAAGAAACAAAAAACAACTATACATAAAGAAAGAAAGGAAAAATACTAAATGTCATTAAATCCATGTATAGTAATGTCAAATCAAGAGTTAAATACAATCAACAACTTAGTGAAGGTTTCTCATGTACATTCGGAGTAGCTCAGGGTGAGTGTCTCTCACCTTTTTTGTTTTCTATGTACGTTAATGATCTAGAAGACACGTTGAGTTTAAAGGGTTTTCAAGGTGTAGATGTAGGGATGCTTAAATTATTATTATTGTTATATGCAGATGATATAATTTTATTTTCAGAATCCGAGAAGGGATTACAGGATGGTTTAGAAATACTTAAAGATTATTGTGACAAATGGTGTCTAACAGTTAATGTAAATAAATCTAAAATTGCTATTTTTAAGAAAGGTGGAAGGAACAGATTAGGTGTTAGCTTTAAGTATGATAATTTAGAATTAGAAATAGTAAATAAGTTCAGCTATCTCGGAATAGTTTTTACCACTGGTGGGTCCTTTTCTGATTCATGCGATACATTATCAGGACAGGCGCTAAAAGCAATTTTTAAACTTAACAGTTATCTATATAAATTTACAGATATATCAGTAAGTCACACACTAGACTTATTTGATAAACTTGTATCGCCTATATTATGTTATGGTTCAGAAGTCTGGGGATATATACAAGCTGAGCAAATTGAACGGGTACATTTAAAATTTTGCAAAAAGTTGTTAGGTGTTAAAATCCAAACCCAAAATAATTTTATTTACGGTGAGCTTGGTAGAATGTCTATGAGGCAACACAGATTTGTTTCAATGATAAAATATTGGTTTAAGGTTCTGAGATGCAGTGATTCTAAATATGTAAAACTTACGTACAATATGATGTTAGCTGATATGCAGAACAATCCAAATAAATCATCATGGGCAACAAATATAAAAAATATGTTAGAAAATTTGGGTTTCTATCATGTTTGGTTAAACCAAGGTGTAGAAAATGTAAATGTGTTTATAAGTTTATTTAAGCAAAGGCTAAAAGATTGTTTTACACAAAACTGGTCCGAACAAATTGAAAACTCTACTAGAGCTAGAAGCTATAAACTTTTCTCTGAGTTTGACTTTAAAAGATATTTAGACAAAATTACAATAAACAAGTTTCGCTTTGCATTTACAAGATTAAGAGTGTCATCTCACAGGTTAGAAATCGAGACAGGCCGTTGGCATAAACCAAATAAGACTCCATTAAATGAAAGAAAATGCCAATTATGTAACACTCTAGAAGACGAGTTTCATTTTTTACTCGAATGTCCCCTTTATTCTGATCTTAGGGTACAATATATTAAAGCTTACTATTGGAAACTCCCGAATATACCAAAATTTATAGAATTAATGAAAAATGAAAATGTTAAAACAATAAGAAATATTTCGAACTATACATACAAAGCATTCTTGAAGAGAAATAGTATGTTCTATTTGAATTAGGACAGAATAAGATTTCATAATAATTTTAAAAGTCACTTTTGATTAATTTGATTGAGATTAGGAAGTATATGTTTTTCTATAAGTCCAACATTTTGTTTGCTTACTTATTTATTTATCTATTTATTTTATTTTATTGTGTTAACATAAATGATGTCTTGTTCATGCGTTAATCTACACATCCAATTTCTTGCATTTCGTTTCGGCAAGATCTTAACTTCATGTGTCATGATTAAGGCAAATATAAAAACGAATTGTATATTTCCATGTAATATTGACTAGGACTGTTACCTAGATTTTAACCTCATTGTATGAGGTTAAATAGTTTTGAGTAGTTGTAATGCAGTGGGACATCTATTATTATTATAATTATTGTTATCATTTTGTTAATTAAGTTAGTAGATGTATACTGATAGGCCTATGGCTTTTTATATTAATGATAAACTATCTATATATTTGATTATAAAATAACAAATGTGTATTCATCAGATGGACAATAATAAATATATTACATATACTGGTAAAAGGAATGCCAGCAAGCCATTGACTGTTAAATTATAAATATGATGTGTTTTGTATTGTATACTGATAGGCCATTTGGTCTTTTGTATTAATAAAGTTTACATACATATAAAGATGAATAAAAGGCAAAATAAGACATCACAAACACAAACGGGTTGACAATGGGGCTACCGTCTTGGAACGGCCAGTGGCTAAAAAAGGGCCGCTGGGGGCACCAAACATCACTCTTAACCTATGGCCATCCCAATAAACGGGACAGTGTAAATAAATATTTCCCGCCGGGTTATAATTTCTAACAAACAAGGCAGCGTTAATAGGCAATATAAGTAAAACACATAAATGATCATGTCTGTATAATATAAGAAAAACAAAAGCATAGAAAACCACAAAGTAACTGCCATGACTTGGCTGAAGCCAGAGCAACAAGAGAACAAACCGTTAAGTATGGAACGCCATGCTGTCTTGTGATGTTGCTGATTAATCTATACAGTGCATTTCTCTTTATATGTGATAGACCTTACATGATATGCAGTGCATTTATAATTATATGTGGTAAATAAATATTTATATGTGGTAGAAAAGTATTTATATGCAGTAGATAAATCATTATATGCGATAGTTAAGTCATTGTATGTAGAAGATAAATCATTATATGCGGTCCAGTTATTATTATATGTAGTGCATTTTTGATAGTCATCATCATTTTTAATGGTCATCATCATTTTTTTTTATGGTCATCATCATTTTTATGGTCATCATCATTTTTTTTTTATTGTCATCATGGGTGTACGAGATATACAGCGAACACTAAATGGACGCAATGGACAGACGCACGGACGGACGGAGGCCATTACTATATCCTTCCACCTCGGCGAAGATAACAATGCAGCTAGGCCTATGTCTGTATAAAAAAAAGTCAACTATTTTTTCACTAAACTAGTTAAACGAAGATTTTACAAGTTATATAACATCGGGGTAAGATGTTACACTGTAACATTTTGCCCCATATGTACTGTAACATGTTACTCCACCACCCATTTACACATGTTTATTTCGCTACCATGTAATCCATGACACGTGGAAACGATGAGCAGAATCAAAGCAGGTCAATGTTCAATACTATGTAACGTAACAGCATATACCATAATGTTTATTATGACCTCTGTAGAGAACGCAATATTTGAATAATAAGGGAACTATTCGTAGATCATTTTAAAAATGAAAATTTACTTATTTTGCAGCAACATGGTTGTTTGCTTGCTATGTTGTGATATCACGCACAAACACACATTTAGAATTATGTTTTCATGACATAATAGGGGCATTCGTGCGATAAAATGTTGAATGTAACACCTTGCCCCGTGTATCATCTTGCCCCGGTAATGTGTCGACTTCCTCTGTAATGTGTCACCCATCCTGTGTTATGTGTCACCCTTCCTCTCTGTAATGTGTCACCCTTCCCCTCTGTAATGTGTCACCTTTTCTCTCCGTAATGGGTCACCCTTCCCCTCTGCAATGCGTCACCCTTCCTCTGTTATGTGTCACCCTTCCTCTCTGTTAGGCAAAAAAAAAGAAATGGAAAAAGATGATGACCATTAAAAATGATGATGACCATAAAAAATGATGATGATAATAAAAAATGGTGATGACCATAAAAAATGGTGATGATAATAAAAAAATGATGATGACCACAAAAAATGGTAATGATAATAAAAAAATGTTGATGACCATAAAAAATGATGATGATAATAAAAAATGGTGATGGCCATAAAAAATGGTGATGATAATAAAAAATGGTGATGACCATAAAAATCGATGATGATAATAAAAAATTGTGATGATAATAAAAAAATGATGATGACCATAAAAAATGATGATGATAATAAAAAATGATGACGATAATAAATAAAAAAAATGATGATGACCATAAACAAGAGACCCAAGAGGGCCTGTGGACGCTCTACTGGATAAAACGGATCTTATATCAATGGTTGTCGACATAAAATTCCCATCAGAACTTCTTTTAAAACATTGCAAAAACAACAGGGCTAGGATCATAGGCAAATAAGTCTGCTGTATCTAGTCTGGCATGTTTTTTTTTTAATTTGTTCCACTTTCTTCTATGAATGAATTTCATAAAAATGGATGGGGGTTTATATTAACATTCTAAAAAAATATGATAAAGATCAGATAAAAAATGAAGTAACTACAGATTTAACAAAGAAAAATACAATATAGCATTTTTCAACAAATCACGGCCCATAACTCTGTCGTTACTAACTAAGATTAATTGACCGAATATTAACTTTCATACCCCATCCAACCCCTTCTCCAAGAAGCGGAAACAGGGTTGGCTGGGGTATGAAATAAAACAATAATTTCGGCTTAAAAAGTTTGCATACTGTAAAATTAAAACACTTAATATGTAATTTTAAACAGGTTATCGAATTTTTCAGTAAAAAATGTTTTTATTGTCGAAATATCCATATAGAATCCTGCTAATATAAGCTTTTCCATCGCTTAATGGAATTAAGGTGGGTACACGTAATGAGTAAAATAAAGAAACACATAAGGCATAATACACGGATCATAAAGAGAGTTTAACAAATTTATAAAAACTCAATGATAAAGAACCATCCTCGGATGAAATATGAACCGCTTGTGACCATTCATTTTCTGAATTAGACAGTTTCAAATTCAATGGCATTCATTTTAAATCATATTTCGGGAAACAAATTGTAGTGTATATCCTCACTTACGCGACAGACGTGAAGGGATTACATCTATTAATAGAATTGTTGTTTTCTCCCTGGAAAACAGCGTAGTAAGTTAGCTAAAGTTGACAGTTCAACAAAGTCATTGCTGAAGTATATGATAAATAGAATAAAAAATGTTTATTTTCATATCACACCCTAAAGTTAAAGCTCTCGGGCTGATATGGTGTCTCTGGCCTGATATAGGGTGTGATATGAAAATACCCATTTATTATTCTATATGTATTTAGTATGACTTGTATGTATTACCGCCTCAGTGCTGATGGCGATGGACATTGTAAAACGTTTATGCCTCAATAAAAATTGAATTGAAAATTGAATTGGTTTTATATTATTTTGTAACCGTAACAGACACCCAATATGTCCACAATGACGGAATTAAAACTTGTTGCACCGCGTTGATGAGTGGGGTTACTAGAAATCGCTTTAAAAATGCCTTTCACGGCATTTCAGATCAAATTCATTGAATATTTTTTCTCAGTTTTTATTCTGTTTTGCATTTCATTTCTATTTATATTTAAAGCTTTTCAAGTTTTTTTTACTTTAATCAGTTATATGTACTTAATGGTCGATAATAATAATAATAGTAATAATAATAGTAATAACAGAAATAATAATAATAATTTTAAAAGAAATATTTCTATAAAGAATAGGTATGTTTCGCTTCTGTATGGAGTTAACTCCCCTTCACGAACATTTCGGTCTATAGGTGCATGGCTTTTCTTTATAGCCGGTAGGCGGGTGATGTACCCTCCTACTTTGGTAAGATGATCGGCTACTTTTATCTGCTCTCAATACAACAACAAACAAAAAAGACTAGATAAACATGAAGTGTGAATGACACAATTTTGGTGCCGCTCACCCAATACCATGCAGAGTTATTGCCCTGGATCTTTCTAAAGAAATGTTTGTGGGTGGGGGTATTTATCACCTACAGTCATACATCTAGTTATAGGAATAATATAAAGCAACTGCTTTGTATATAGTATTAACTGTTGATTACATTGCATTAATATAATATACACTCAAGAGATATGAAAACGCAACACGGGAATTTCCGCTATATATTGTATGTACAATATGCTGCTTTTAATCGAATGGTACATGGCTACGTAAGACCTTTCCTTTTGGAAAAAATACTAAAACAACAAATAATACAGCAAACAGTATTCCTTCAATGTTTCATTATTAACAGAGTACGCGTTTGGCGCAATCATGTGAGCAAACTTAGGATGCAACATTTTGCAAACTATTTACGTTAAATACAGTACTGGACTAGCTCAGTTTTTCAAAGAGCAATTTCAACATTTATGAAGTTCTTGTTACAAGGTGTAGTGTGATTAAAACGTCTATAACATCACAGTTGTGTCCTTTCTCTAATTAACTGCAACTTTTTTTTTACAAAACATCTTGGGATTTCTTTGGAATATTATGTGCAATTAAGTGTGCAGTATATACAATATATAGCGGAAATTCCCGTGTTGCGTTTTCATATCTCTTAAGTGTATTTACAGGTATTGTTGAAGACGACAAAACCCGAAAAATCAACAATTGTTTTGATATGAAAGCAGGTTCCATTTCAGCACGATACTTGATAAATAATTATTTCAATGCTTGATAACCATTTCACCAGTGCCACGTGTCTCTTTAAAACTGTATATGCATAGCTAAATACCCAATTAACATGTCAAAATACCCATTTCAAACCAAAAGCATGGGCACCAATAAAGTAATCGAAATTGTCAAAAATGCAAATTGAGCAATGCATGTGTTGTTGAAGGACCAGTCACCTTGTATAAAGCTTATTATAAAACAATCTCACACCATTTATCGTTTTATTTTACCCAGTATATCTATTTAAATATATACCAATGGGTAAATACGAACTGTTCAAAAAGCTCATCTGTAGCTCTGTTGCTCACACAGTATGTGCTATATTGAATTATCTCCTTCAGTTTAGTTTACCAATAAAGCGACTAGACACTGAAAGTCGAGAATCTTCACCAACAAGGATTGCTTACAGTTTAAAATACATTCCACATTTGACAACATTGTCATAAAAAAACTGTTGGCAGGCTTTTTCATATAAATGGCATACATTTGTTTCAATAAAAACATAACAAAAAAATGTTCACGCCCCTTCAACATGACATAAAGGATCTGGAAGTAAATCCTCTTCGCCCAACCTACGCTCTCAGTACTTCAGTACTTTGATTTATTCTCTTGGTTGTGTTTGTTACTTCCAAAGCATATCCCTTTTCAGTTATTATCAAAACGATTACACAAATATCACATTCTTGCTACAACGAAGGCATAATGTTAAAACAGAAAATTAATTAAAGAAATATTTGTTAATATGTTAATGTATTACCAGATGGAATACCAACAGTTTGCAGTTTTCTAGGAAAGGAACTCTATAAGCAACTGCTTTCGTTCCAATCCTTTTTCACATTTTGTATTATGTACTTTTTCACTGATTGTATAAATATTGGAAATAAAATAAGTTTAAACCAACAGTTTTCAAGGATATAAACACAGCTTTTCGTGGTCAGACGGACCCGCAGGGGAATATTTAAAGGTGTTTCGGAGAACAAAAACATTTCATTTTATAATATCATAAACTACAATTATATTAATGGAAAACTGTGGATGACTCGAATCCATAATGTCATAATTAGTTAATTAGATAATTAGTTAATTAGATAAATACAAAAAAGAAAAGAAAAGGAAAAATGTCTTTCATCGCAAGATTTAATATAGCCTCGTCGGTATACATCAGGGAATATATGAATGGTAGTTGATGTTCTGCAATTTGTACTGGACAAAAGTTTACCTATCCCTGGCTACTACAAAGAGATGGCCATTATCAGATATTCTTATATACGGGGGCGTAGCCATTTTGACCATTTGGCAACTATTAACAACCCATTTTTGTGAAATATAAAACTCACCAAAGAGAAGAATGAAACGCAGATATAGTCAGTGCTCGAAGACGTTTGCGTTCGAAATATCTTGTTCTCGTGTAATGTCTCGTTCCGTATTTGGAAGCTTAGCGCCGCCATACTCATACAACACAGCGCGAGAATTGTCAAGTGGTAAACATTCAAGAAACATATGTCTGCTAAACATGAAATCTTACAACATTCCCTAGATTTAATAGATATTATTCTCGTCGGTGAGTTGTATGCACGCACGCGTGGTATTTAAGGTTTAGTCAGTTGAAATGCGGTGGTTGCTTACGCAGGCATTGCTTGATGTCTTCAAAACCACTCTTTGACGGTGTCGATCCTGATACCTACCTATTCTATAAAGGATCGCATCGTAGCTCTATGGTAGGTACACACCATAATAGCTTTGATTCTCGCAGCTAAATTCCTGCCAGTTCTTAATAATCTATTCTTCTCAACTCCATACTCAAACGATTAAACACATATATCGCTTATTTTATGAAATGTTAAATGGGCAACGTGCCGCATGTTTAGTAGTTGACCCATGTACAGTTCGCCACTATGCTTTCCTCTGATTGTGCGATGACAGGACATATTGTGGACCCTAAGATGACGTCTACCTAAATCATCAAAGGACACGCTACTTGTCTTAAATCTTGTCTTGTCGTACCCTTAATGGTTTGTTCTCTTCTGTCAAAGCATTGAGTACTTGCTTTGTGGTTTTCTAGGCCTTTTTATATTCATATATACAGGCTCATTTATGTGTTATACTTGTTTATTAATGCTGCATTGTTTGTTAGAAAATAAAACCTGGCTGGCATATTTTTATTTACACTGTCCCGTTTTAATGGGATGACAATAGGGAAGGAGTGAGGTTTGGTGCACCCTAGAACCTGGTTTAAACCCCAACTGCCCTTTTTTCCACTGACCGTTCAAAAGCGGTAACCCTATTGTCAACCATTTTATGTTTGTGATGCGTGTCTTGCCTTTTAGTCATCTTTAAAATTGTTGTTTGTTTCTATGCGTGGTTTTGGTTGACTGTGGTCCTTGAATGCTACATTTCCTGTTCGACTTTTATATCTACTTGGACAACATGGGTACCGCAAGGTGAAGAAATATGCGGTATATACCTGCCGTGTAATTTATTATAATCAAAATACAATATTACCCATCCACCCACCCACCCACCCACCTACCTACCTACCTACCTTACCTTTCCTACCCCACACACACAACAGAAGGAGGGCTCCAGAACACCAGGCAGAAAAAAATGTATATTTGTCTTTTGTTCATTTTGCCGTCTTGGCGCCCTTGCAAAACGAAAGACCGAACAGACAATATATTGCAAAATATAGACAGTCTCAACGTACTTGTAACAGGACAAGACGCCACTTTAATGGTTCGTCTTTTCGCCTTCCTAGTGTGGTCTTGGCTTCCTATATATGTATCCTTATTAGTGTTTCGTTCCGCCGTCTTTTTGCACGAGAGAATACCAAATGTCGTCGTGTTGTTCCTTTGTCTTAGAGCTCGACAGAACGAACAGACGTGATGGTCTAACACAGCCACCATATATATACAGACGAGATGGTCTAACACAGCCACCATATATATACAGACGAGATGGTCTAACACAGCCACCATATATATATACAGACGAGATGGTCTAACACAGCCACCATATATATACAGACGTGATGGTCTAACACAGCCACCATATATATACAGACGAGATGGTCTAACACAGCCACCATATATATACAGACGAGATGGTCTAACACAGCCACCATATATATACAGACGTGATGGTCTAACACAGCCACCACATATATACAGACGAGATGGTCTAACACAGCCACCATATATATACAGACGTGATGGTCTAACACAGCCACCATATATATACAGACGAGATGGTCTAACACAGCCACCATATATATACAGACGTGATGGTCTAACACAGCCACCATATATATACAGACGTGATGGTCTAACATAGCCACCATATATATACAGACGTGATGGTCTAACAGCCACCATATATATACAGACGAGATGGTCTAACACAGCCACCATATAAATACAGACGTGATGGTCTAACAGCCACCATATATATACAGACGTGATGGTCTAACACAGCCACCATATATATACAGACGTGATGGTCTAACACAGCCACCATATATATACAGACGAGATGGTCTAACACAGCCACCATATATATACAGACGAGATGGTCTAACACAGCCACCATATATATACAGACGTGATGGTCTAACACAGCCACCATATATATACAGACGAGATGGTCTAACACAGCCACCATATATATACAGACGTGATGGTCTAACACAGCCACCATATATATACAGACGAGATGGTCTAACACAGCCACCATATATATACAGACGTGATGGTCTAACACAGCCACCATATATATACAGACGTGATGGTCTAACACAGCCACCATATATATACAGACGTGATGGTCTAACAGCCACCATATATATACAGACGAGATGGTCTAACACAGCCACCATATATATACAGACGTGATGGTCTAACAGCCACCATATATATACAGACGTGATGGTCTAACACAGCCACCATATATATACAGACGTGATGGTCTAACACAGCCACCATATATATACAGACGAGATGGTCTAACACAGCCACCATATATATACAGACGAGATGGTCTAACACAGCCACCATATATATAACATTGTACATAATGTATCACGTGCTAAAATGTCATACAATTACTTTACCAACAACAGTGACAGACTAATAATAATTATCCTTAAGTTGACTGTACCATGCTACTTCTCAGTTATTCTCATTATTCGTTACTTCGTTGAGTCATTGCTCAGTACGCGTGTCCTTGTATTCTACCTTTCTGCTGACAAACGGAAAGTTAAGCATCCCCATAGAACGGTCTATTCCAATGGGTCATTAATTTTACATGTTTTTGAACTTAACGCGAAAACAACACGTGGGTTTATACATATACCACAACCCGAGTCAATATACCTCCCGGACACAACGATGATTGATCAGTTGATACCGGAATAAAAGCCATGTGGAAAACTGGTAATATTTCGTCTCAAAGCGTTTGACGTTAGCATGGCGTTGGATTTTATTGGAATTTGAAACGAAAGGGCGAATCAGTCGATTTCGTGATCACGTATAGCTAATGTGTGCACTTCCCATTAAGAGAAAATCGAAACTAATAAAAGGTGTGCCGCATAACCTCGGTAATCGTGCTTTAACTGTGAACATGTTCACATGCAGTAATGGTGCATTTTATAGCAGTAGAAATATGTTATATGTGATTGTAGTTTTGCTAATATTTTGAATTCAGTATATGTGTGAGTTGTGAGACATTTGTTTGTGAATGCTTCGTGTTTATTTTAAAACAATAGGATATATCGTTTACAATATGGCCATATAAAAATGTTAAACATTTTCGAAACGAGAACTTGACTTTACATTTTACATCAGTGGAGACCTTTCTTAGAAAATGGAGTTCAAGTCGGTTGGTTTATTGATTTCATTTCAATACCATAAAGGTTGGATACAGACTTAATTAGTTCAATTTCGCAGAGGTTCAACGCAATGGCGAACTCATTTTGAAACTAGATGCAACCGTTCAAAGAAGTGTAATTGATGTTATTTAGTGAAATTGACAACAGATCCAACAATTTCGGACAAACTTAAGGTAATTACAGAGAGCAAGGAGAATTACATGTGTTAAGACCGAAACCTTTTAAAACTCGGGTTATGTTTTTTCACAATTGCACCGCTACTACCCCACGATAAGGAAATATAAAAAGTTTTGAATGTAATAATTTTATTAGGCAGGACATAATTGCATGTTTATTTTCTTACACAATACAACTACTACTACTACTACTACTACTACTACTTCTACTACTACTATAATTAATAATAATAATAATAATAATAATAATAATAATAATAATAACAAGACGGATTACAAAACAATCATACAAACAAAAACCCTAATATATAGAGAAGTGGAAAAGCAAACTATACTAAGTAAATAAGTTAATATATATTTTTTATATAGCATCTACTCAGAAATCATGAAATCTCAAAACTGTAAAAGTAATTTCATAAACACTATATATGAAATTAAAAATTAAGGTCTGCTTCAGAGTGAATTATCTATGCAATTACCGGAAGCGTTGATGCATAATTGATTATTAAATAACCGTTACTTGATATTTGCTGATGAAAAAACAGCATCTACGTTCGAATAAACTTCACTTTTCAATGAGATTATAAGAATCCATCATGAGTATCCATGTGAGATAGAGAAATCTCACCCGAGGGTCAGAATTGTAACCAGGGACGAGGCTCTGCCGAGTGCCTGGTTGCAATTCTGATCCCGAGGGTGAGATTTCTCTATCTCACATGGATCACTCATGATGGATTATTTTTCTCCCATTATGTGTTTATTACCGGCATAAAATCAATGACTTTGCTGATTTAACGCCAGAATAAGGCGACGTCGACGTAACGTCATGACGTCATAAGTCACATGTCATGTAAGATAGAGTTTTCTCACATGAGGAAAATGCCTATCTCACATGAGCAGAAATGGGAGAAAAAACTATTTTGCACGCACCCAATTGTGCCTTATTCCACTGTCTGAAGATACACTGAGGATTTTGGTCTCTCTTGCACGTCATTGGTAGTACTACGAGTATAAGAACGCACTTTATAGAACCTCATAAACCGAAAACATCCGAATCAATCCTTAAATAACGGTTAATGCAACCGTTTATGACCGTTTAAGGGATGCGCATATTATTGAACAGGTTGGACATGTGTTTGATTGACAATTTTTAATTATCCTTTATTGTGCACAGCATATTGTTATTGATTTATTCTTAGTCATTATTTGACGAAATTGTTAAGGTAAAGGAAGCAAAATAAAATACTGAAAATGAAGAAATTTAGTTTAACATTTACTCGTATACAGATTGACCATACACATGTTAAATAAATAGGTGGTTAATTTGTACAGGGCACAGGGTATATACCCATTTGAATTAATTATAATTAATGCGATTAATTATTGATTAAATGAGGTTGATAAGTTAAGGATAACAGTTAGTACACCTGGATCTATAATTTTACACATACACGACTGCCTTGTCGAACACAACTCATTGATAATTAGAAAAAAAGAATACTGTTTCTGAGAGACTTCCTCTCTGTAGGCATTAATTATCCCAGGAAAAAAATAGCTTTGATTTTGCATGATATCACATTATCGTATTTTTGCGATAGCGTAGTAATGAAACGGTTATCACATTGCGCTCGCAAACTCTTGCAGCTGGAATTAAATATTATCAATACAGAATACGAATATTATATAAGCTGTATCGTTATATTTGCCCTGTTCGACACGTAACAGTGCGTACTTTATTAATTTAAGAATTAAGAACACATTTTGTCTATTTTGTAGGAGTTTATTGAAGAGTCAAGTGTTTGATTTATATGTGTCTAATGACACATCAGTGGATTTTTTTATAATCAATACAATACTGGTGTTACAATGGAACAAGCACATTTCAGCTAAAGATAACTAGATGTACATCAGGTAAGATTTTTGTTGAGTTTTTATTATCTTAAAAATAGTATATGGTTGTTTTTTAAATGTTGAAATCTATTGACCTTTTATCTTGATAATAATTAAATAAAAGGGTTGGTTCCCAAGGTAAGCAATACACTTCTTTATTGTATACTTTCATATTGTCCCGTTTAGTTTGCATTGAGCTAAGCGTGCAATATTCTACGATATTGCACGCATTGATATTTGCACGGGAACTTTTGCTCGTGCTTGCTAAGAGCCGTGAAATAGAAATAAGGAACTACTTTCAAATAAAAATAACGGAATCCTTCCTATAGTGTCAACAACAAAATACGAGTTTTTTTTCAACCTTTTATGGCAAAAATTGATAAAATAATTCAAATGGTCACTCACCTACTATTTTTAACGTTATCGAATGGTAAACAAACTTCAGAAAATCGCTTAATGTTTTTAATGACGTCATCCGACGTCGACGTCGTTTTCGCGCAAAATAATCATCCACACAAAATGAAATTGAATGGCAAGATAGGAATTCCATCAAAAGCTATAAAAATAACACAAATACAATGAAAAGTAATAGTCATACAATTAACATTGATCAAAAACAATATGAAAGTATACAATAAAAAGGTTATTGAATTTGTATGGCTAAATATTACTTGGAATTCGTTGTTTTGGCGCAGGACGACTCGCAAGCTCGTCGTCCTTTGCCAAAACAACTCGTTCCAAGTAATATTTAGCCATACAAATGCAATAACCTATAATATTCGTATATTTGCGTTATTGTTCAACTTTGGTTGCAAATAGATATTATTTTTAATTTGATACCGTCACACAACGTAAATGTTTTCCCCGCCACTACCCCGTTTTTCAAAAGAAAGAAAACAAAAGTATTATTTTACATAACTCTAATTTCTGCAGTGACTTCGTTCAACAGCGTGACCCGTGCGTGACCCGTGCGGGGTTTAATTAATTAAAATGTTGACGGTTGGCGGGCATCTGCTCATTTGCTTGATCACGTTAAGCGTGCCAAAATCAATATTCTCTTATTTTCAATTATGGGATATTAATGCACGAGGGACACGCATCCTAATCACCATAGTTGGGACATCACAAATTGACAGATAAAACATACCGGTTCATATAAACATGTTTTAGCTATCAATTTTTTGTATTATTGTCGTTATGTTGTTAATTTGTTCGAAACGGTCGATTATTAAAGGGACACACGGCAATCTTAAAGTGTTTTGAAATGGGTGTCTCGTTTTATATATCCAGTATTATTGTTACGTTTACCCTCAGGCTGGTTACATTTAAATAAATCAAATTTTAAGTATTCACTATTTCGTCTTATTATACTATACGTTTTAATATATTATTGGTGCAATAATATCAAAAATTAATAATATGCAAAAAACAAATTGCTTAATATAATTCTTATAATTAAAATAAATGATTGAACAAATGCAAGTTATGCGCAAAAACTAGCGAGACGCCGTGAGTTTTTAAAAAATAAAGATTGCCGTGTGTCCCTTTAAAATAGAAACATATTTCATTCTTATCACATAATGTCCATACAACCATTCCGGTGAGTTGTAGTGTGCTATGGACGTCTCTTGGCAGAACATAACCCGACTGGTGTTCTGTGTTCTGTTAATGCTACATCTTCTGACTTTTATACCTACTTTGATTGTAACACGACTTATACTTCACTATTAAAGATGAATTGCCACCCTTGTTGTAGTATTATCAATTAACAAATTGAACTCTTAAACATCATATGAACATTTCTTGATAGTCCCGGAGAAAAACATATATTTAAAACCTCTACTAAATTGTATGTAAAAATAAGTATTATTTGCATGACGTAGATACTACTTTAACCACTGCGTGACTGGGTGGGGAAATGAGTTAAATCTGAATTGCATAGCTGCACAACTATTGCCAGATAATTGATAAATGCATTTACCTGTGGATTAATTTACCTGTTCAAAGTTTTCTACGTCATCAAACAAAGTCTTATTATAGCTTTTCACAGATATTGCAATGTGTGAATTATAAATATCTATTGTTGTGTATTGATTTCAATTTAAATAAACATAACCATGTTCATGAAACAAAACTTGTCCGGAGAACTTTAACGATCTAAGTACTGGCGTAATAGCAATGGTAAACGTGTTTGAAGGCCTTGTTAGTAATCCAAGTGAATTGTATTTGTACACTATATTAAATAATTATTCATATCTGTTTTAGCTTCTTAAAATTAGGTATTACAGTTACTATGTTGTGCACTATGCTAAATCATTGCAAGATAACTGTAGATCTTTAAAGGAACACACGTCAATCTTAAGTAGTTCTCAAGCATTGCAATAATCTCCGCAATTTATTTTATCTAGTATACAATACATTATTAGTTCTTCTTCTTCTTCTTCTTCTTCTTCTTCTTCTTCTTCTTCTTCTTCTTCTTCTTCTTCTTCTAGCTTTTTAGCAATATCTTAACTCTTAACTTAAAGGGACAGTGTCCGTAACTGTTAGCCTATAAAACACAAATTAATTACGTTGACAAACATAACACACCAACCATTATTGAATATTTACTATATAAAACCAAGATTGTTTGACAGAATTCAATAGCGGTACAAAAAAAACCGTACCGCTTCGTGGGGTTGAACTCGTAACCCTCACTAAAATTACACTCGTGGGTAATATAATAGTCGAACGTCGCTACCGACTGAGCTAACCGGGCCAGATGTATTGCACAAGAGATGCAATCTAGAAAAGCAAAAGCGCTAATGGATGTCATGTGATCAGCAGAAAATGTAAATATGGTGGGTCCTACATTATTTACAAACAATAAATAAAACTTCTTTTTTTTCTCAAACTCACAAATGTATTACTACAGGCTTATCTGGGTCTATTCTTATGTTTTCAAGTATACATTTCACTGAATAAAAATCATTCACCAGACAGTTATTTGGCTATGCGCAATATCTGCTTACTTACGGACAGTGTCCCTTTAGGTCAAATGTTATCGATTTAAGACGTTTTCTTAATAAATAAAACCTACAACTAAATATTTATCTTAAAATAAATGGTTTGTATTGTCCCGTCGAGGTTAAATTTTGACTAAGTAATATTTTCCATTTAAGTTGCTTTATGAATACGGGCCCAGGTATCCAAATACTTAGTTGTAATAATGGGAAGCCACAAGTTAAAATGAAAAATCAAGATCGCCGAGTGTCCGTTAAACATTCAGGCATTTCAACCTGACATTCATAAGAAACGAAGTGATATATTTTCAGAATATTTAGAGTCTTGACTTTTTCGTTAGAAATTATTATTTTTTATATACATCTGTAATTTTTAAACATTCAGCTCATTTGTTTTGTGTTAGATGAAGATTACTAAAACAACCCCCCAAAAAACAAAAAAACACCCAAAATAAATAAATAAATAAAAATGATTTGATATTATGTAAGCATTCATTGTCATTGTACTGACATATTCATAAGAGTGTCCTCTTCTTGCCTCTAGAGCATCCTATACATCATCCAAACATACTTTGCTGGCCTGTTAAACAACTAGTCATTGCAAATGGAATCTATTTGCTTCAATTTACCTTCCCCTAAATAACGTGTTAACCAGCTTTATTTTTTCTTCCATTTACCTTAGCATCATTATCGTTTTATTGCTATAGAATTATAGGCGCAACTTAAATACTATCTCTTGATGCTGAACAATATACGTTGAAGCCTCCGTTACATATGCCATTGGGGTAATTTCATTTGGTCAGGAACAATCCAGACAACCACAAGATTATAGAAATATGTCAACAATTAAACATTATAATACAGTCAAACCTGTATTAAGAGACTACAAAAGGGAAACGCAACATTTGTCTCTAAACACAGGTGGTGTATTAATATATGTGCACTTTAATATGGTATCTTAAAGGTATGAAACCACTAATTATTTTCCCCATAGATACCAATGTTAAAGTGTCACTTATGAATGATTTGCTACAAATTCAATTCAAGTATGGATAGTGCAGCAGTGTAATGTTCATACAGAAAACTAATTTTCCACTTGAAAACTCACCAGAAAAGGTGGGGTCACAAGATATGTAAGAAAGTTCTTGTTTGTTTACTAAACAGGTCAAGGGTACAGCCGTTTTCATTGATGGTTACTCATAAAGTGTAAGCATAGAGTCGAAATTTCGAAAATGTTCATCAGTGGTCCAGTAAAACCTATTAATACGCTTCTTATACATACAACCACAAAGTCGAGTAGAAATGGGAAGTTTTTCTTTACTTATAATGCCCATTTCCATCAAAAAAAGAGGATTACTTTTTATTATAGGAACTAAATTCGACTACACCTCGGAGGTTTACAAGTAATTAGTGGTGGTAAACCTAAAAGAGGTGTTTTCTTGAGCAGGTTTGACTGTTATAGTAGTTACGCTGTACTTAAATCACTTCTTCGTTCTTACTATGGCACTGAGACATCCTTTACCTCCCAGTTTGAGGTAACTACTTAGTTTAGCATAACATTATTTCAACATTTGACGGGCTTACTATCTACCAAACAATATGACACTTTGTAGGTACTCTATCATTGTAAATATACATGTGCATATTGTGATCAGGAGGTTTTAAAGCCTAGTTTTAACATAATGCACACATACTATATTGGATTAAACAATTCTTTTTACCTAATTTCTTTGGTTGAATGCGTTCTGCAAATGTTACATTTTCTGTTTGACTTGTTTACCTTATTTGTTTGTTGACCGTGTTCTGCAAATGTTACATTTTCTGTTTGACTCGTTTACCTTATTTGTTTGTTGACTGTGTTCCGTGAATGACACGTGTTCCGTCCGATTGTAATACGTACTTTCTTTGGTGACTGCTTTTGAGAAAGATGAAATGTCTGTTTGACATTTACAACTACTTTTTATACAGGAAGTGTCTAGAATAAGTTCTCCATTAATATGATTCAAGCAAACACAACTGTCCCTAGACTGCTTCATTTGTATACCTTTTTTGTGTGTGTACTTCCACCACTGTTAACACACTACCCTCTCCATCTGATATTACTGTTAGCATTTAAGTGTAAGCAATCAAATTAATTAGAAAGTAGCACTTACGACGACAGACAATTTACCAGACACCTTGATTCAACAACCTAAATGTATATTTTGTGAAGGTTATTAATCGATAGTAGGCCTGTTGTTTTTCTTCACTCACTCGCATCCGCTCGTTCGCGAAAAAGAACATCTCTTGAAGGACTTTCCTATAATCGATCCGAAAAGTTAAATAATCTCTATGTCAGGCGATGAGAGATTTAATGTTGTGTCAAATCGCACAGTTGGACATCCTGTAATAGGAGACATACATGTAGCATTGATTTATAAATAAAAAGCCACGCGATCTTACTTTTCACAGATGTTCAGATAAAAAACCCAAATAGATATGCTTTATAAAGGAAAGCACTATAACCTGTTTTGAGACATTGATGTTGAATCAAATTGCACCATCTGTTATAAATAAAATAATTTATAGAATTATGCAAAACTATCAACAAGAAACAACAACAGTCAATACGTTTGTTTTTTGTTTTTTGTTTGAATGGTGTTTTACGTCATTTTTAGCACATTTTAGACCATATATGACGGTCGATTTTTTCGTTAACATCTCGCCCCAGAAACTGGTGATTAAATTCTTAATGCGTTTTTTAGTTTGTAATACGCGTAGACTAGCATTATGAATATGAAAAAGACTTGCTATTAAAGCCGATGCTCTTTGAATACTTAATAGCGAGCAAAGCTCTCACCTATGGTATCACATGAAAGAATCAAGCAAAAACGAATAAATCAATATATGAATCCAATATGTTGACGATCTGAAAACAAGAGGCCTAAGAGGGCCTGTGGACGCTCTACTTGCTAAAACGCCTCATACCACATCTTGCACAACTAGACATCATACTGTAGCTTCCTGCCAAATTTCGTAGAAATCCAAGTAGCGCCGACAAGAAATTAAAGTAAAAATGTCAAAGGGTCATAACTCCATCAAAAATCAGCGAACTGGAACAAACGCGCGATATGCACAACTAGACATCTTACTGATGCTTCCTGCCAAGTTTCGTCGAAATCCAACAAGGCATTTAGGAGGAATAGCGCCAACACGGCGTAAAAAAAAGAAAAAAAAAGAAAAGCAATTCAATATCAAAAAAATAAATAATTGAAATAAAAAAAAAAACATTAAAAAAAAAAGTCATATAAATCTTTTCCGACAATTCTTTATTGTGTGATGTTATACACCATTGATAAAGCATCGGCGGGAACCTTACGGAGGCTGGCTACTGTTGTATAAGTATGCGTCTCATGGTTCATAGATATTTAACAGGTTGACAGATATATCTTGTATTCCGGACGGGTAGCTTAAACGGTAGAGTATCGGAACGGCAGTCCGAAAGTCCCGGGTTCGAGCCTCGTCCCGGTTTTGCTGCACATTATTCTAGCCCTGTGACATTTGGCGATTCAGTCTGAGCTAAATAAACTCAGATTTTCGTACCACGCGATTCTCTGTCTCTTTGGATATTTGGCGATGAGGTGAATATGTCACCAGGACTTTATTACTATACGTATCTATCTACACTCTGATGTCATGGTTCAGATATCTAACAGGTAGACCAGTGCCTGGTTACTTAAGTACATATAGCACACAGAATTAGACATAAACTGTGCTCGCGATATAGGTTTAACGTATTTCATATTATAATCCTGTTTAATTAAGGAAAATACTGACCACATGCATTCCCGCATTGTGGTTTTATGGCGAAAAAGGAGCTGCGGGTATTATATGGGGAAAAACACGCATATTAGATAGTTATGACACCGGATATTTAGTTTTATAAAAGTTAAGAAAATCTTTACAGGTGTTTGCAATTAAGAAGCAATTGTGTAAATATAAAAATACTATTGTATATAAATACGGGATTATATATCGGCTTTTGGGATCAGATTTGAAATAATAATTTATCAGAAGATGGGATCTTTGAATAGCCATGTGGCTTGCTTTTACCGATGAATTACAGATGAATTAATAATGGACGAGTTACTTTTTTAAAGTGTATACTTATACGTGTAAGAAAATACTTTATGTAAAATGTGATGTTTTACAAATGAAAATATTTGAAAGATCAAATCTCCATTGTAAATGATGGCTATACAATATTACAACAAATCCTTGTTTGATACAAAACAGTTCATGTCTGCGAACCCTCCGAGACTTTAGATTGAATTAAAGTAGCAACTCGTTTATAAGGCGATCATTCTTTTTTTTCTTTTTTTTTATCAGTAAATGTGTTCGAGTGTATCTTGGGCGTTTTCCGAGATGAATAACGATCGTGTATTGTCCTTTTAAAGACCATCTGGATAGAGCTTCGAGTTTGTTTTTTGTTTATGTCCATTTGTATGTATTGAGTTTCCCATTTACAATGTTATTGAAAGTTTAACGGCTCATTAACACATCGTTTAGGTTACGTTGAGCCACTTCAAAGAAAGGAGAAGGATACATAGGTCTCTGGCAACCGTACCTCTATTCTTACTATTGAATATATTTTTATGGATCTTGAACGTGCTGAGGATAGCTTCTATCGGAACAACCCGGTGTACGTCTCAATCCGACGACGAGTTTAGGGTAAGTGTGTTCTCTAATTTCACACCGAACCAATGGCGTCATTGAGTCTCGAACACGTGATCTTCTTATTTAGAATCGAACGTGTTAACAACTGATCCAACGCGACCCCCGATCTAAACTAGGAAATGCCAACTGCACTTATTGTTTAAGCATTTTAGTCCGGCAGTAGACGACATAACCTAAATTTATCATCCACACACTGTTTTTGATGGTTTTAATATATTTAAGGTATGCTGATTCTCAATTTGAATGATGCCACATTGGCATCCTTGAGGGCATTGAAATGTCCAAGATGGCCGTCAAGATGGCTGCCGTGACATTAAAATGACAATATCTTGGCTTCTGCTTTAGCCAGGACAATCGTTTTGGTGTCTATGTCTACGTTTGTGTGGTCAAGGAATCCATTTCTGACTCCAGCTTATTTATAAGTTAAATGCAAATATCCAAGATGGCTGCCAAGATGGCAGCCGTGACATTAAATGACTATATCTTGGTTTCAGCATTATCTAGGACAATGATTTTAGTGTCTATGACTAGGTTGTTGGAGTCAAGGAATCAATTTCTGACACCACCTTACTTATAAGTTAAATACAAATATCCAAGATGGCTGGTAAGATGGCTGCCGTGACGATATCTTGGCTTCTGCATTAGCTAGGACAATCATTTTGGAGTCTATGACTAGGTTTTTTTGGGGGCTTTCTGACTACACCTTACCTATAGGATAAAAAGCTAGGACATTCATTTGTGTGTATATTGATAGTTTTTTATGTCAAGGAATCCATTTATCTAAACGTTGGTAAAACATATTAAGCCTGGGCTATGGAATGCTATATGACCAGATATGTTTATCGAAACAACATGTATGCGGTATGGTAAGGGGCATGTTGGTATTATACTCGATCTGCTCTGAAAAGATGGACATTGAGTCTTTATGTATGCAGCCGGCGCATCAAAGATCTAGCCGATATAAGAGATGTTAGTAAAAAATCGGTACAGGTTACACAAATGCAAAAAATGGTTAGATAGAAATCACAGCACCCAAACGAAATGGCACCATAGGTCTGCACTGTACCACAGACAAAGAGCAAAATTAACTATACAATGAAAAGGATGATACAAAACACAAAAAGTGGTGAAGACCTCTGAATCAATTTAAGTGTACTCAACCTCGCTATTATCCTGTCTTCAGCGTTCAAATTGACAAGACGGTGTAAATAAAAGTAAACATCTAACAATACTGTCCACATCCATAGAAATTAGGAAACAATATACGTATAAGTTATTGTAAAACTATATAAAACATAATTAGAAATACCTCAGGATGTATCCAAAAGTGTACTGACCAAACATAGCAGCTGCAGCCAAAGAGAAAACCAATACCGGGTACTACCACAGAACCCAAGGGACGAAAGTTCATACACCAGCCTCCGTTTTCAGTGTTTCATAAGGGGCAATTATGGAGTCCCACGAGGTTGTCTAGTCATCGCACAAGAGACAAGTGAAGCGTAGTGACTGACTGTAGAGGGTCAATCACTAAGCATGAAGTTCGTTGTAATACGAAAGGGTATCCTTGTCTGACGATTTTCCTTATTAATTTTGTAAAGTGGTCAGGAAATCCGCCAGACCTCTTTAATTTTCGAAGTTTATATATCACATCTCCATGGAATAAAGTTTGTGATATTCCTAGTCGCAGAAAAGTTTTTATGTTGGTATTGTACCAGCACGTTTTCGTTGCGGCGATAGAACTTTGAGAAAGATCTACGTAGTTTATGATAGCGAAAGCCTTGCTGAAGACGTTTACTTATAATAACTTGATTTCTATAATTGAAATCCTTAACATCGTTACATGCCAGTTCAAGACAAACAATAAAGGAGAAATGCAACTCGTATGAAATCCCATGCAAAGGATAGAGAAAAAATTCGGGAGAACCTAAATACCTGCGTTAACCCACTAAATATTGATGAATACCCTGTCGGCATAATAAACATCGTTTATGGGAGTATTAGTCCGGAAACAGTACATGTTGGTTATGCAGTCGCTATTAGCAAGAAACAGATGAATACATCTGAAGCGAGTTGGCCTGAAGGATTCAACGGGCCTTTAATCAAGAAGGTTGTGAGCAAAACAGCTGTGAAGTCTGGATCTGATGCAATTTTTGACATCCAATTAATATATTCTAGAGTCATGGGCTTAAAGCTCTCGCGTGTCATAAATCTGGAGAATGTTTTCAACCATGGACTTGCGCCTATACTCACATCAGTGTTTGAAGACAGTGGTGAGACGAGAATAAAAAAAGCCAAATCCACACTGAAACAGAAACTTCAGGTTGAGCACTCATCCCGAACCTTAGCAAAACATGAAGTCAGTATTATCGATTGTTGAGACGTCCTGCGTATAATCAATTGGCTGTCAAATGGTACAGTTCAAGACTTTATTGAGCAATTTTGGAGCTATATTTCTAATAAACTGATCAAATGTGAAGCCTCTCTCCTCTCTCTCCCTCCTGTGACAATGCGATCAGATATACCGTCAGAGCTAAACTGATATCCTTAAGATGATAAGATGCGGTTGTGCATCTGAGCAACACTGTTCAACTGCGAGATGTGGTTGTTACACTGCTCTGACAGCTAGGATGCACTGTTTCCTGTCAACGCAACATGTCAAGCAACTGAAAAAATAGATGGACAAAAGGTGATGCTGAGTCTAGCGAGATGATATTCACGTCTAGTCAGCCAGATGACGTGTAATTGATCTCGTTAACTGATACGTCCGTTAGAAGCCGATCTCGGCAGCATGGCTTATAAGCATTATTTTTAGTTCAGTGTTTTTGGCTTTTATGGCCCATTTTGCATTGATGGCAGCCATTGGTCAATATTTTAATATATGATATACTTAGAAGTCAAATAAAGTAAGAAAATGGTTCCTTGTCCCTATAAACCTAGCAGTAGACACAGCAAGTATTCAAAGTTGTCCTAGCTTATGTATAAGTCAAGATAATGTCATTTTAATGTCACGGCAGGCATATATTTGTATTTAATTTCTAAGTAAGGTGAAGCTAGAATTCCTAGATCCAAAAAAAGCTAGTCATAGCCACCAACATGGTCCTTGCTAATGCATTCAAAATATTGTCATGTTAATGTCACAACAATCATCTTGGATATTTATACCCACGTTTTTGAAAAATAGGGTCCGTCTGTCCGTCCGTCCGTTACCACATCTCCTCCTAAACCGCTGAATGGAATTCAACCAAACTTAGGGTATGACTTTACCGTATGGTGATGGCGTCCAAGAGCAATATTATTTTTGGCTCTAAGCCCAGGGGTCCTCAGGGGAGTGGGGATGGGGTGTGTGTGCTAAAGGTCAAATACACACAAAAATCAATTGAACTGTCATTTTTCCTTTTTGCACACAACTTGGTATATGTAAATCGTATGGTATATGTAAATCGTATATGAAAGATAAACAACAATCAAACGATTTTATAAACTTGGGACGTCTGGCCCGGGTCCCAGGGTGGGTGGGCGAGGGGGGATTTGAGGTTTTTTTTTTTTTTTGTAATTATGTCTCAAATAAAACATTATGATGATGGCTCCGCACTCAGGGTCCCCCAGGGAGGTCAAAAGGTCAAATACACTAAAAAATCAATTACACCCGTCATTTTCCATATTTTTTGCACATATAACCTGGTGTATGTAATCGTCTATGAAAGATAAACAACATATCAAACGATTTTTATTATTTCGAACTCGGACGTCTGCCCGGGGGCCCAGGGTGGGGTTGTGTGTGTGTGTGGAAAGAGGGGGGGGGGGGATTTGGATTTTATTTATGGGTGTGTGGGGAGAGAGGTACATTCGGGTCAAATATCTATTTTTATTTTCTCAGTAAAATGTATTGATTTTGGGAATATCAGTATAATTTGCTGCAGGGTCACCATGGACTCTGGGATAGTGGTCAAAAGTTCAAAATACATAAATACCCTAACATTTTTTATTCATTTACAGTGTCATTCATGTATGTACAGAAAAGCATAAATAATACTATTTCTGATCAGAGTATCAAAGAACGATCAAAAAAAATACGTGTAAAATGGATACAGGGTTTAAAGGGAATTGACCTGTGTGAAGAAAAACGTGGGTATTTTGTGATGTCAAATTCGTTCTAGTTATTGTTAACGTATAAGTAAGGTGGAGTCAGAAATGAATTCCTTGACCCCAAAAACCTACTCATAGACACAAAAATGATTGTCCTAGCTAATGCAGAAGCCCAAGATTTTGTCATTTTAATATCACGGCAGCCATCTTGGCAGAAATCTTGGGATATTTGTATTAAAATTATAAGTAAATTGAAGTTAAAAAACGGATTCCTTGACCCAAGAAACATATCCATAGACACAAAAATGAATGTCCTAGCTAATGCAGAAGCCAAGCTATTGTCATGGCTAAAAACGGAGTTTGGCAACCGGACTATTTGTTTCTGCAAATGTCTTCTTTTTACTTTTCAATATACAGTTTTTTTCTGTTAATGTGCTGCTCGCTTCCTTTACATTCTTGCCGATGTGACGGTTTCATCAATATCTGATTGCAACTCAACACTAAATTACTAAGATAACAAGGTGTCCTTTCAGTGTGTAGTTTTGAGATCACGGGGCGATATTGACGTGCTAATATCCACATTCTTTTTCTCATTCAGCGAAGCAGTCCAGGTCGTCTTGTAGCTCCACACTAAGCCGAGGAATTCTTACTATCACCCTCTCGTGAACTTGGTATTTAGTTTATTTATACCGAAATCCCACTGGCCAAAATAAGGTCTATTTTAAGTTCAGATTTCACTTTGCCAGATACTTTTTAAAATAATAACGAAACAAAACAATAAATACTGAAAAGGTGATACAAAACACAAATAAGAGAAAAAAGTAGGAGACTCCGTTTTTGAGTGGTAATTATAAGATGCAAACACCTCTCACTCCTCCTAGCACCGGCTTAAGTGATATTCTACTTTAAAGCAACACAGAATGGGCTTGATGTTCCCCAAAGGACCAGTAAATAATAACACTACTGATTTGTATTCGGGGCGACCTTTTACGCCCGCCAAACAGCACTAAACAAACAAAAACTTTTTTTTTTAAAAAGGTGCTATGAAAGTTATATCATTGGATTGGAAATGACTTAACAAAGAAAATAAATGGTAGTTTATTGAAACTGGTAAAGTACCTCTTGAAGTTATGATGAGTTAAAAAATAACAATTTCACTATACTTTCCGCCAAAACAGTATGCACACGAAAGCTGCGCATGCTATAATGTTTTTACTCTCACCCTGCGATTTACTATCACCCTGAAATTACACATTGTAGTCTATGGGGATTTAGGATTGGCGTTTTATGCGAGGTGTAATAACATGTTTTTGTCTGGTTATGTCTGCATTTGGCGCAGTCATCATCAAAGATCGTACATTGCCTAAGAGGTGATGAACAAGGGCCGGTTTCTTTAAAGATACATTGGAGGTACTCCACGAATGATACATTGCCATTTACAGTAACCTGATGTTCTCTGTTTAATAAGACAGCTTCTATCCATACGAGTGTGCTGCCCTATTATTCAGCTATTTTCTTGATACCATGGTGGACTCTGAAATCCGCAGATCGAGGGGTTTGAGTCCCACCGGCACCCACTGGTTTTTTTTTCGGTGTTTCCTTACGCAAGACACTTTTCTGACCCTATTCTATCGGACAGGGATGTCCATCGAGCAGTTCTCGTGGCAGTTCTCTTGTTTTCTGACCCTCGTCAATCGGACAGGGATGTCAATCGGGCAGTTTCTCGTGTGTCTGACCCTCCTCTATCGGACAGGGATGTCAATCGGGCAGTTCTCGTGTTTCGGAGTCGATCCCCGAGCACTTTATCAAAGAGAGCAAGAAATTAATATTTTGTCTGTAAATTCCTCTTTCTCTCCCCCCCCCCCCCCCCCCCCCCCCCCCCCCCCCCCCCCCCCCCCCCCCCCCCACCCCCCCACTCTCTCTCTCTCTAACGGTAAATAAACTCAACTTGCCATATAATCTTTCTTTTTTTTTTTAACTGAAATGTATTTACATCATATCGCACAATTAAACAGCAATACGATACTTAAGATTTATAAATGAAATGTTTATGTAATTGCATACTAACCGCACTATACAAAGCCCCGCACACGCCACCCCGCCTATTAAAGATTAAGATCAGCTAATTAAACAATAATAAAACTTATATAATTTAAAAATCGATAAACAATTGTAACCCCGTATATACCTAACATATATAAACGTGAACGCTGTCGCTGTATCATTGCGCAGTGAACATGTAATTTTAATAACACATTGAAAGTTGTCTTAGTTATTGGTCCACCGGAATGTCTAGAGATGAAGATCTGAAATATCGCATTTCAAACAATTAAACAAGTTGAATCAGACATATGTTAACAATGAATCGTTTCATAAAAGTCCTACAAATCACTCGAGTGTTCGTTATTTTACATACAGACGCACTACCTTATTATGTGAAACATGGGTTTTGGAGTAAACAGGACTTAAAATAACAGTAAGTTGATGTTTTTTGTCTTCAAACAAAAACAAAACTTTTTGAATACATTTATTATTGACACAGAATTAACGCTTTCAATATTTCTTCTTAAAACTCTCAGTTTTGGATATTCTTCTTAATGAGACGTTCATGTATTAAAAACAAATGTTTTCTATATACAATATAAAACATTTACACACATGAAACGATATTTGATTTTTATTATAATAATAATTCTAATACACCCGCACTATATAGCCTAGTTTAAAATAACTCGTTATATTGAACGATATATCACTGTAATTTTTGCAACGTTAGGAGAATAAGCATTGCGCATTGCGCATTCCCGCATTGTAACGTATGCAACGTTAGGAGTGCAAGCAAAGCAATGCGACAGATTTCAGATGTGTGCGTTATTTTTCACATTTTAGGGGTATTTAGAATAGAAATAGAACATCGTTTACGGTGAATTATCTATAATATATCACGGTTTGTCGTTCAATTGTAAACTATAATTTCACTCACTTTTCGGGCTCGT
>JAWPHD010017348.1:30000-45019 GCA_037043455.1 Cyrtodaria siliqua | reverse complement strand
GGAAATAGTCGGGGCCCAGATTTGTACATAATTGTGTATGTAAGTTGCTTGTATATATGGAACAATAGTCAGGGTCAGGTTTGTACATAATACGTATGGGCTTTAATTAAGATACACTATTCAGGTTCAGGTTTTATACATAAATCGTATATACGGGGCTTGTATTAAGGGGGAAATATCCACGGTCAGGTATTAGGTACACGCATGGGCTTGTATTAAGGGACAATATCCAGGGTCAAGTTTCTACATTTGCTTGTCTGTCTGTCTTTCTGTCTGTCTGTCTGTCTGTCTGTCTGTCTGTCTGTCTGTCTATTTTGTCTGTCTGTCTGTCTGTCTGTCTGTCTGTCTGTCCTGTCTCGTCTGTCTGGCCTGTCTGGCTGTCTGTCTGTCTGGCCTGTCTGTCTGTCTGTCTGGCCTGTCTGGGTCTCTGTCTGGCCTGTCTGGCTCTCTGTCTGGCCCTCTGTCTGGCCCTCTGTCTGTCTGTGTATGTCTGTCTGTCTGGCAGGCTGGCTGGCCTGTCTGCGGTCGCTGTCTGGCTCTCTGCCTGCCTCTCTGTCTAGCCTCTGTCTAGCCTGTCTGTATGTCTGTCTGTCTGTCTATCTGTCTGTCTGGCTGGCTGGCTGGCTGGCTGGCTGGCTGGCCTGTCTGGGTCTCTGTCTGGCACTCTGTCTGGCCTGTCTGTCTGACTGTCTCTCTGTCTGTCTGTCTAGCGTGTCTGCTGTCTGTCTGTCTGTCTGTCTGTCTGTCTGTCTGTCTTGCTCTCTGTCTGGCCAGTCTTGGCTCTCTGTCTGGCCCCTCTGTCTGGCCCTCTGTCGTCTGTCTGTCTGTCTGTCTCTGCTCTTGTCTGTCTGTCTGTCTGTCTGTCTGTCTGTCTGTCTGTCTGTCTGTCTGTCCTGTCCTGTCTGGCTCTGTCTGGCCTGTCTGGCTCATGCTGTCTGGCCCTCTGTATGCCCTCTGTCTGTCTGCTGCTGTCTGTCTGCTGTCTGTCTTGTCTGTCTGTCTGTCTGTCTGTCTGTCTGTCTGTCTCAACCGACCCCCCCCCCCCCCCCCCTCTGGCCCTCCCTGTCTGTCCTGATCTAGTCTGTCTGTCTGTCTGTCTGTCTGTCCTGTCTGTCTGTCTGTCTGTCTGTCTGTCTGTCCTGTCTGTCTGTCTGTCTGTCTGTCTGCTGTCTGGCCTGTCTGTCTGTCTGGGTCTCTGTCTGGTCTCTGTCTTGCTGCTCTGCTCTGTCTGGCCGTCTGTCTGTCCCTCTGCTCTGTCTGCCTACTGTCTGCGCTCTGTCTGTCTGTCTGTCTGTCTTGTCTGTCTGTCTGTCTGTCTGTCTGTCTGTCTGTCTGTCTGTCTGTCTGTCTGTCTGTCTGTCTGGCCTGTCTGGTCATGTGTCTCGCCTGTCTGGCCCTCTGTCTGGCCTCTCTGTCTGGCCCTCTGTCTGGCCCTTTGTCTGGCCCTCTGTCTGGCCCTCTGTCTGGCCCTCTGTCTGTCTTTCTGTCTGTCTGTCTGTCTGTCTGTCTGTCTGTCTGTCTGTCTGGCCTGTCTGGGTCTCGGTCTGTCACTTTGTCTGGCCTGCCTGTCTGTCTGTCTGACTGTCTGTCTAGCCTGTCTGGCTCTCTGTCTGTCTGTCTGTCTGTCTGGCCTGTCTGTCTGTCTGTCTGTCTGTCTGTCTGGCCTGTCTGGGTCTCTGTCTGGCCAGTCTTGCTCTCTGTCTGGCCCTCAGTCTGGCCCTCTGTCTGGCCCTCTGTCTGTCTGTCTGTCTGTCGGTCTGGCCTGTCTGGGTCTCTGTCTGGCCAGTCTTGCTCTCTGTCTGGCCCTCTGTCTGTCTGTCTGTCTGTCTGTCTGTCTGTCTGTCTGTCTGTCTGTCTGTCTCTGTCTGTCTCTTCTGTCTGTCTGTCTGTCTGTCTGTCTGTCTGTCTGTCTGTCTGTCTGTCTGTCTGTCTGTCTGTCTGTCATGTCTGTGCTTGTCTGTCTTGTCTGTCTGTCTGTCTGTCTGTCTGTCTGTCTGTCTGTCTTGTCTGTCTGTCTGTCTGTCTGTCTGTCCTGTTTGGGTCTCTGTCTGGCCTGTCTGGGCTCCCTGTCTGGCCCTCTGTGTGGCCCTTTGTCTGTTCTGTCTGTCTGTCTGTCTGTCTGTCTGTCTGTCTGGCTGGGCTGGCCTGTCGTCTGGGTCTCTGTCTGGCACTCTGTCTGGCCTGCCTGTCTGTCTGTCTGTCTGACTGTATGTCTGTATGTCTGTCTGTCTAGCCTGTCTGGCTCTCTGTCTGTCTGTCTGTCTGTCTGTATGTCTGGCCTGTCTGTCTGTCTGTCTGTCTGGCCTGTCTGGGTCTCTGTCTGGCCAGTCTTGCTCTCTGTCTGGCCGTGCTGTCTGTCCCTCTGCCTGTCCCTCTGGTCTGGCCCTTCTGTCTGTCTGTCTGTCTAATCTGTCTGTCTGTCTGTCTGTCTGTCTGTATGTCTGTCTGGCCTGTCTGGCCATGTGTCTCGCCTGTCTGGCCCTCTGTCTTGGCCCTCTGTCTGGCCCTCTGTCTGGCCCTCTGTCTGGCCCCTCTGTCTGGCCCTCTGTCTGTCTGTCTGTCTGTCTTTCTGTCTGTCTGTCTGTCTGTCTGTCTGTCTGTCTGTCTGTCTGTCTGGCCTGTCTGGGTCTCGGTCTGTCACTTTGTCTGCCTGCCTGCTCTGTCTGTCTGTCTGACTGTCTGTCTGTCTGTCTAGCCTGTCTGGCTCTCTGTCTGTCTGTCGTGTCTGTCTGGTCTGTCTGTCTGTCTGTCTGGCCTGTCTGGGTCTCTGTCTGGCCAGTCTTGCTCTCTGTCTGGCCCTCAGTCTGGCCCTCTGTCTGGCCATCTGTCTGTCTGTCTGTCTGGGTCTCTGTCTGGCCAGTCTTGCTCTCTGTCTGGCCCCTCTGTCTGGCCCTCTGTCTGTCTGTCTGTCTGTCTGTCTGTCTGTCTGTCTGTCTGTCTGTCTGTCTGTCTGTCCTGTCTGTCTGTCTGTCTGTCTGTCTGTCTGTCTGTCTGTCTGTCTGTCTGCTGTCGTGCTCTGTCTGTCTGTCTGTCTGTCTGTCTGTCTGTCTGTCTGTCTGTCTGTCGGTATGTCTGTCTTGTCTGTCTGTCTGTCTGTCTGTCTGTCTGTCTGTCTTGTCTGTCTGTCTGTCCTGTTTGGGTCTCTGTCTGGCCTGTCTGGCTCTCTGTCTGGCGCCCTACTGTGTGGGCCCTTTGTCTGTCTGTCTGTCTGTCTGTCTGTCTGTCTGGCCTGTCTGGGTCTCTGTCTGGCACTACTGTCTGGCCTACCTGTCTGTCTGTCTGTCTGACTGTCTGTCTGTCTGTCTGTCTAGCCTGTCTGGCTCTCTGTCTGTCTGGCTGTCTGGCCTGTCTGTCTGTCTGTCTGGCATGTCTTGCTCTCTGTCTGGCCCTCTGTCTGTCCCCCTGTCTGGCCCTCTGCTCTGTCTGTCTGTCTGTCTGTCTGTATGTCTGTCTGTCTGTCTGTCTGTCTGTCCTGTCTGGGTATGTGTCTGGCCCTCTGTCTGGCCCTCTGTCTGGCCCTCTGTCTGGCCCTCTCTCTGTCTGTCTGTCTGTCTGTCTGTCTGTCTGTCTGGCCTGTCTGGGTCTCTGTCTGTCACTTTGTCTGGCCTGCCTGTCTGTCTGTCTGACTGTCTGTCTCTCTGTCTAGCCTGTCTGTCTGTCTGTCTGTCTGTCTGGCCTGTCTGGGTCTCTGTCTGGCCAGTCTTGCTCTCTGTCTGGCCCTCAGTCTGGCCCTCTGTCTGGCCCTCTGTCTGTCTGTCTGTTTGTCTGTCTGGCCAGTCTTGCTCTCTGTCTGGCCCTCTGTCTGGCCCTCTGTCTGTCTGTCTGTCTGTCTGTTTTTCTGTCTGTCTGTCTGTCTGTCTGTCTGTCTGTCTGTCTGTCTGTCTGTCTGTCTGTCTGTCTGTCTGTATGTCTGTCTTGTCTGTCTGTCTGTCTGTCTGTCTGTCTGTCTGTCTGTCTGTCTGTCTGTCTGTCTGTCTGTCTGTCTGTCTGTCCTGTCTGGGTCTCTGTCTGGCCCTGTCTGGCTCTCTGTCTGGCCCTCTGTGTGGCCTCTTTGTCTGTCTGTCTGTCTGTATGTCTGTATGTCTGTCTGTCTGTCTGTCTGTCTGTCTGTCTGTCTGTCTGTCTGTCTGTCTTTATGTATGTCTGTATGTCTGTCTGTCTGTCTGTCTGTCAGAACATAGTCAGAGTTCTACATTAGATATATATGTTTGGGATTGTATTACGGGACAATATCCGGGGGTCAGGTTTGTACATACCTAATATGTATGGTCTTTAATTAAGAAACAATATCCAGGGTCAGGTTTGTACATAAAGTATATAAATATGGGCCTGTATTAAAGGAGAATATCTAGGGTCAGGTGTGTACATTATGTATATGTATGGGGCTTTGTATTATGTGACAATAGTTAGAGTCAGGTTTGTACATAAGGTATATATATGGGGCGTGAATTAAAGGACAATATATAGGTTCAGGTTTTGTACATTATGTATATGCATGGGCTTGTACTTCGGGACAATAGTCAGGGCCAGCTGTGTACATAAGTAATATGTATGGGCTTAAATCCAGATCAGGTTTGTACATTAGATTCATGCATAGGGTTGTATTAAGGGAAATAGTCGCGGGCCAGGTTTGTACATAATGTGTATGTAAGTGCTTGTATAATGGAACAATAGTCAGGGTCAGGTTTGTACATAATACGTATGGGCTTTAATTAAGATACACTATTCAGGTTCAGGCTTTGTACATAAATCGTATATACGGGCTTGTATAAAGGGGAAATATCCACGGTCAAGTATTAGGTACACGCATGGGCTTGTATTAAGGGACAATATCCAGGGTCAAGTTTCTACATTTGCTTGTCTGTCTGTCTGTCTGTCTGTCTGTCTCTCTCTTGTCTGTCTGTCTGTCTGTCTGTCTGGACTGTCTGGCTGTCTGTCTGTCTGGCCTGTCTGTCTGTCTGTCTGTCTGTCATGGCCTGTCTGGGGTCTGCTGTCTGGCCTGTCTGGCTATCTGTCTGGCCCTCTGTCTGGCCCTTTGTCTGTCTGTCTGTCTGTCTGTCTGTCTGTCTGTCCTGTCTGGGTCTCTGTCTGGCCTCTCTGGCCCTCTGTCTGGCCCTCTGTCTGGCCCTCTGTCTGGCCCTCTGTCTGTCTGTCTGTCTGTCTGGCCCTCTGCCTGTCTGTCTGTCTGGCCCTCTGTCTGTCTGTCTGTCTGTCTGTCTGTCTGTCTGTCTGTCCTGTCAGGGTCTCTGTCTGGTCTGCTGTCTGGCTCTCTGTCTGGCCCTCTGTCTGGCCCTCTGTCTGGCCCTATGTCTGGCTATGTCTGTCTGTCTGTCTGTCTGTTTGTCTGTCTGGCCTGTCTGGGTCTCTGTCTGGAACTTCTGTCTGGCCTGCCTGTCTGTCTGTCTGACTGTCTGTCTAGCCTGTCTGTCTGTCTGTCTGTCTGTCTGGCCTGTCTGTCTGTTTGTCTGGCCTGTCTGGGTCTCTGTCTGGCCTGTCTTGCTCTCTGTCTGGCCCTCTGTCTGTCTGTCTGTCTGGCCCTCTGTCTGTCTGTCTGTATGTCTGTCTGTCTGGCCTGTCTGGCTGTCTGGTCTGTCTGGCTGTATGTATGTCTGTCTGTCTGGCCTGTCTGTCTGTCTGTCTGGCCTGTCTGGTTCTCTGTCTGGCCTGTCTGGCCTGTCTGGCTCTCTCTGTCTGGCCCTCTGTCTGGCCCTCTGTCTGTCTGTCTGTCTGTCTGGCCTGTCTGGGTTGCTGTCTGGCTCTCTGCCTGCCCTGTCTGTCTAGCCTGTGTGTCTGTGTGTCTGTCTGTCTGTCTGTCTGTGTGTCTGGCTGGCTGGCTGGCCTGTCTGGGTCTCTGTCTGGCACTCTGTCTAGCTAGCCTGTCATGTCTGACTGTCTGTCTGTCTGTCTGTCTGTCTAGCCTGTCTGGCTCTCTGTCGGTCTGTCTGTCTGTCTGTCTGGCCAGTCTGTCTGTCTGTCTGGCCTGTCTGGGTCTCTGTCTGGCCAGTCGTGCTCTCTGTATGGCCCTCTGTCTGACCCTCTGTCTGTCTGTCTGTCTGTCTGTCTGTCTGGCCCTCTGTCTGTCTGTCTGTCTGTCTGTCTGGCCTGTCTGGGTCTCTGTCTTGGCACTCTGTCTGGCCTGCATGTCTGTCTGTCTGTCTGTCTGTCTGTCTGTCTCTCTTGTATGTCTATCTGGCTGTCTGTCTGTCTGTCTGTCTGTCTGTCTGTCTGTATGTTTGTCTGTCTGTCTTTAATGTCTGTCTGTCTGTCTGTCTGTCTGTCTGTATGTATGTCTGTCTGTCTGTCTGTCCTGTCTGTTTGTCTGTCTGGCCTGTCTGGGTCTCTGTCTGGAACTCTGTCTGGCCTGCCTGTCTGTCTGTCTGTCTGGCTGGCTGGCTGGCTGGCTGACTGTATGTCTGGCCTGTCTGTCTGTCTGTCTGGCCTGTCTGGCCTGTCTGCTCTCTGTCTGGCCCTCTGTCTGGCCCTCTATCCGGCACTCTGCTGTCTGTCTGTCTGTCTGTCTGGCCTGTCTGGGTCTCTGTCTGGCATTCTCTCTGGCCTGTCGGTCTGTCTGACTGTCTGTATGTCTGTCTGTCTAGCCTGTCTGGCTCTCTGTCTGTCTGTCTGTCTGGCATGCCTGGGTCTCTGTCTGGCCAGTCTTGCTCTCTGTCTGGCCCTCCTGTCTGTCTGTCTGGCCCTCAGTCTGTCTGTCTGTCTGTCTATCTGTACGTCTGTCTGTCTGTCCTGTATGGGTCTCTGTCTGGCCTGTCTGGCTCTCTGTCTGGCCCCTCTCTAGGGCCCTCTCTCTGGCCCTCTGTCTGGCCCTCTGTCTGTCTGTCTGTCTGTCTGTCGTCTGTCTGTCTGTCTGTCTGTCTGTCTGTCTGGCTGGCTGGCTGGCCTGTCTGGGTCTCTGTCTGGCACTCTGTCTGGCCTGCCTGTCTGTCTGTCTGACTGTCTGTCTGTCTGTCTAGCCTGTCTGGCTCTCTGTCTGTCTGTCTGTCTGTCTGTCTGTCTGTCTGTCTGGCCTGTCTGTCTGTCTGTCTCTCTGGCCTGTCTGGGTCTCTGTCTGGCCAGTCTTGCTCTCTGTCTGGCCCTCTGTCTGGCCCTCTGTCTGGCCCTCTGTCTGGCCCTCTGTCTGTCTGTCTGTCTGTATGTCTGTCTTTATGTCTGTCTGTCTGTCTGTCTGTCTGTCTGTCTGTCTGGGTCTCTGTCTGACCTGTCTGGCTCTCTGTCTGGCCCTCTGTCTGGCCCTCTGTCTGTCTGTCTGTCTGTCTGTCTGTCTGTCTGTGTGGCTGGCTGGCTGGCTGGCTGGCTGGCTGGCTGTCTGTATGTCTGGCCTGTCTGTCTGTCTGTCTGTCTGGCATATCTGGGTCTATGTCTGGTCTGTCTGTCTGTCTGTCTGGGTCTCTGTCTGGCTGTCTGTCTGGCTGGCTGGCCTGTCTGGGTCTCTGTCTGGCACTCTGTCTGGCCTGTCTGGCTGTTTGTCTGGCTCTCTGCCTGGCCTGTCTGGGTCTCTGTCTGGCTCTCTGTCAGAGTATTTGTCTGGCCTGTCTGTCTGTCTGGCTCTCTGCCTGGCCTGTCTGGGTCTCTCTCTGGCTCTCTGCCTGGCCTGGCTGGGTCTCTGTCTGTCTGTCTGTTTGTCTGTCTGTCTGTGTCTCTGTCTGGCTCTCTGTCTGGCTCTCTGTCTGGGTTTCTGTCTGTCTGTATGTCTCTCTGAGTCTCTGTCTGTCTGTCTGTGTCTCTGTCTGGCTCTCTGTCTGGCCTGTCTGTCTGTCTGTCCTGTCTGTCTGTCTGTCTGTTTGTCAGTCTTTCTGTCTGTCTGTCTGTCTGTCTGTCTGTCTGGCTGGCTGGCTATCTGTCTGCATGTCTGTCTATCTGTCTGTCTGGTGTCTGGCTGGCTGGCTGGCTGTCTGGCTGGCTGTCTGTCTGGCTGTCTGTCTGGCTCTCTGTATGGCCCTCTGTCTGGCCTGTCTGGTCTCTGTCTAGTCTATGTATGTCTGGCTCTGTCTGGTCTCTGTCTGGTCTCTGTCTGTCTGTCTGTCTGTCTGTCTGTCTGGTCTGTCTGTCTGGCCTGTCTGTCTGTATGTCAGTCTTTTTTTCTTTCTGTCTTTCTGTCGGTATGTCTGTCTGTCTGTCTGTCTGTCTGGCTGGCTGGCTGGCTGTCTGTCTGTCTGGCTCTCTGTCTGACTCTCTGTATGGCCCTCTGTCTGGCCTGTCTGGTCTCTGTCTGGTCTATGTATGTCTGGCTCTGTCTGGTCTCTGTCTGGTCTCTGTCTGTCTGTCTGTCTGTCTGTCTGTCTGTCTGTCTGTCTGTCTGTCTGTCTGTCTGTCTGTCTGGCCTGTCTGTCTGGCCTGTCTGTCTGTCTGTATGTCAGTCTTTTTTTCTTTCTGTCTTTCTGTCGGTATGTCTGTCTGTCTGTCTGGCTGGCTGGCTGGCTGGCTGGCTGGCTGTCTGTCTGTCTGGCTGTCTTTCTGGCTCTCTGTCTGGCCCTCTGTCTGGCCTGTCTGGTCTCTGTCTGGTCTCTGTATGTCTGGCTCTCTGTCTGGTCTCTGTCTGTCTGTCTGTCTGTCTGTCTGTCTGGCATGTCTGTCTGGCCTGTCTGTCTGTATGTCTGTCTGTCTGGCATGTCTGTCTGTCTGTCTGTCTATCTGAGTCTCTGTCTGTCTGTCTGTGTTTCTGTCTGGCTCTCTGTCTGGCCTGTCTGGCTCTCTGTCTGGCTCTCTCTTTGGGTCTCTGTCTGTCTGTCTGTCTGTCCTGTCTGTCCTGTCTGTATGTCTGTCTGTCTGTCTGTCTGTCTGTCTGTCTGTCTGTTTGTCAGTCTATCTGTCTGTCTGTCGGTATGTCTGTCTGTCTGTCTGTCTGGCTGGCTGGATGGCTATCTGTCTGCCTGTCTGTCTGTCTGGATGTCTGTCTGGCTGTCTGTATGTTTGGCTCTCTGTCTGGCTCTCTGTCTGGCCCTCTGTCTGGCCTGTCTGGTCTCTGTATGTCTGGTCTCTGTCTGGTCTCTGTCTGGTCTCTGTCTGTCTGTCTGTCTGTCTGTCTGTCTGTCAGTCTGGCCTGTCTGTCTGGCCTGTCTGTCTGTAAGTGTCTTTCTTTCTTTCTGTCTTTCTGTCGGTATGTCTGTCTGTCTGGCTGGCTGGCTGGCTGGCTGTCTGGATGTCTGTCTGTCTGGCTCTCTGTCTGGCTCTCTGTCTGGCCCTCTGTCAGTCCTGTTTGGTCTCTGTCTGGTCTCTGTATGTCTGGCTCTCTGTCTGGTCTCTGTCTGTTTGTTTGTCTGTCTGTCTGTATGTCTGTCTGTCTGGCCTGTCTGTCTGGCCTGTCTGTCTGTCTGTCTGTCTGTCTCTCTGGCATGTCTGTCTGTCTGTCTGAGTCTCTGTCTGTCTGTCTGTCTGTGTCTCTGTCTGGCTCTCTGTCTGGCCTGTCTGGCTCTCTGTCTGGCTCTCTGTCTGGCTCTCTGTATGGCTCTCTGTTTGGGTCTCTGTCTGTCTGTCTGTCTGTCTGTCTGTCTGTCTGTCTTGTCTGTCTGTCTGTCTGTCTGTCTGTCTGTCTGTCCTGTCTGTCTGGCCTGTCTGTCTGTCTGTTTGTCAGTCTTTCTGTCTGTCTGTCGGTATGTCTGTCTGTCTGGCTGTCTGTCTGGCTGGCTATCTGTCTGCCTGTCTGTCTATCTGTCTGTCTGGTGTCTGGCTGTCTGACTGGCTGGCTGGCTGGCTGGCTGGCTGGCTGGCTGTCTGGCTGTCTGTCTGGCTCTCTGTCTGGCTCTCTGTCTGGCCCTCTGTCTGGCCTGTCTGGTCTCTGTCTGGTCTCTGTATGTCTGGCTCTCTGTCTGGTCTCTGTCTGGTCTCTGTCTGTCTGTCTGTCCTTTCTGTCTGGCCTGTCTGTCTGTCTGTCTGTTTGTCAGTCTTTCTGTCTGTCTGTCGGTATGTCTGTCTGTCTGTCTGTCTGGCTGGCTGGCTGGCTGGCTATCTGTCTGCCTGTCTGTCTGGCTGGCTGTCTGGCTGGCTGTCTGGCTGTCTGGCTCTCTGTCTGGCTCTCTGTCTGGCCTACTGTCTGGTCTCTGTCTGTCTGGCTCTCTGTCTGGCTCTCTGTATGGGTCTCTGTCTGGCATGTCTGTCTGTCTGTCTGTCTGTCTATCTGTCTGTCTCTATGGCATGTCTGTCTGTCTGAGTCTCTGTCTGTATGTCTGTCTGTCTGAGTCTATGTCTGGCTCTCTGTCTGGGTGACTGTCTGGCTCTCTGTCTGGCTCTCTGTTTGGGTCTCTGTCTGGCCTGTCTGTCTGTCTGTCTGTCCTGTCTGTCTGGCCTGTCTGTCTGTCTGTCTGTCTGGCCTGTCTGTCTGTCTGTCTGTCTGCCTGTCTGTTTGTCTGTCTACCTGTCTGGGTCTCTGTCTGGCCTGTCTGGGTCTCTGTTTGGGTCTCTTTCTGGGTCTCTGTCTGTCTGACTGTCTGTCTGTCTGTCTGTCTGTCTGTCTGTCTGTATGTATGTCTGTATGTATGTCTGTCTGTCTGTCTGTCTGGCCTGTCTGTCTGTCTGTCTGTCTGTCTGGGTCTCTGTCTGACTCTCTGCCTGGCCTGTCTGTATGTCTGGCCTGTCTGTTTGTCTGTCCGCCTGGTCTGTCTGTCTGTCTGTCTGTCTATCTGTCTGTTTCTCTGTCTGGCCTGTCTGGGTCTCTGTTTGGGTCTCTTTCTGGGTCTCTGTATGGCCTGTCTGTCTGTCTATCTGTATGTCTGTCTGGCCTGTCTGTCTGGCCTGTCTGTCTGGCCTGTCTGGGTCTCTGTCTGACTCTCTGCCTGGCCTGTCTGGGTCTCTGTCTGGGTCTCTGTCTGAATCTCTGTCTGGGTCTCTGTCTGGCGTGTCTGTCTGTCTATATGTCTGTCTGTCTGTCTTTCGGTATGTCTGTCTGTCTGTCTGTCTGTCTGTCTGTCTGTCTGTCTGTCTGTCTGCCTGGCCTGTCTGGGTCTCTGTCTGCGTATTTTAAGGGAACATAGTCAGGTTTCTACATTTGCTTGTATGTCTGTCTGTATGTCTGTCATTGTCTTCTTCTCTGTCTGTATGTCTGTCTGTCTGTCTGGCACTATGTCTGATTCTCTGTCTGTATGTCTGTCTGTCTGTCTGTCTGTCTGTCTGTCTGTCTGGCTGTCTGTCTGTCTGTCTGTCTGTCTGTCTGTCTGTCTGGCTCTCTGCCTGGCCTGTCTGGGTCTCTGTCTGTCTGTCTGTTTCTCTGTCTAGGTCTCTGTCTGGCTCACTGTCTGGCATATCTGGTCTCTGTTTGGGTCTCTGTCTGTCTGTCTGTCTTGTCTGTCTGTCTGTCTGTCTGTCTGTCTGTCTGTCTGTCTGGCCTGTCTGTCTGTCTGTCTGTTTGTCAGTCTTTCTGTCTGTCTGTCGGTATGTCTGTCTGTCTGGCTGTCTGGCTGGCTGGCTATCTGTCTGCCTGTCTGTCTATCTGTCTGTCTGGTGTCTGGCTGTCTGACTGGCTGGCTGGCTGGCTGGCTGTCTGGCTGTCTGTCTGGCTCTCTGTCTGGCTTTCTGTCTGGCCCTCTGTCTGGCCTGTCTGGTCTCTGTCTGGTCTCTGTATGTCTGGCTCTCTGTCTGGTCTCTGTCTGGTCTCTGTCTGTCTGTCTGTCCTTTCTGTCTGGCCTGTCTGTCTGTCTGTTTGTCAGTCTTTCTGTCTGTCTGTCGGTATGTCTGTCTGTCTGTCTGTCCTGTCTGTTTGTCTGTCTGGCCTGTCTGGGTCTCTGTCTGGAACTCTGTCTGGCCTGCCTGTCTGTCTGTCTGGCTGGCTGGCTGGCTGGCTGACTGTATGTCTGGCCTGTCTGTCTGTCTGTCTGGCCTGTCTGGCTCTCTGTCTGGCCCTCTGTCTGGCCCTCTATCCGGCACTCTGTCTGTCTGTCTGTCTGTCTGGCCTGTCTGGGTCTCTGTCTGGCATTCTCTCTGGCCTGTCGGTCTGTCTGACTGTCTGTATGTCTGTCTGTCTAGCCTGTCTGGCTCTCTGTCTGTCTGTCTGTCTGGCATGCCTGGGTCTCTGTCTGGCCAGTCTTGCTCTCTGTCTGGCCCTCTGTCTGTCTGTCTGGCCCTCAGTCTGTCTGTCTGTCTGTCTATCTGTACGTCTGTCTGTCTGTCCTGTATGGGTCTCTGTCTGGCCTGTCTGGCTCTCTGTCTGGCCCTCTCTAGGGCCCTCTCTCTGGCCCTCTGTCTGGCCCTCTGTCTGTCTGTCTGTCTGTCTGTCGTCTGTCTGTCTGTCTGTCTGTCTGTCTGTCTGGCTGGCTGGCTGGCCTGTCTGGGTCTCTGTCTGGCACTCTGTCTGGCCTGCCTGTCTGTCTGTCTGACTGTCTGTCTGTCTGTCTAGCCTGTCTGGCTCTCTGTCTGTCTGTCTGTCTGTCTGTCTGTCTGTCTGTCTGGCCTGTCTGTCTGTCTGTCTCTCTGGCCTGTCTGGGTCTCTGTCTGGCCAGTCTTGCTCTCTGTCTGGCCCTCTGTCTGGCCCTCTGTCTGGCCCTCTGTCTGGCCCTCTGTCTGTCTGTCTGTCTGTATGTCTGTCTTTATGTCTGTCTGTCTGTCTGTCTGTCTGTCTGTCTGTCTGTCTGGGTCTCTGTCTGACCTGTCTGGCTCTCTGTCTGGCCCTCTGTCTGGCCCTCTGTCTGTCTGTCTGTCTGTCTGTCTGTCTGTCTGTGTGGCTGGCTGGCTGGCTGGCTGGCTGGCTGTCTGTATGTCTGGCCTGTCTGTCTGTCTGTCTGTCTGGCATATCTGGGTCTATGTCTGGTCTGTCTGTCTGTCTGTCTGGGTCTCTGTCTGGCTGTCTGTCTGGCTGGCTGGCCTGTCTGGGTCTCTGTCTGGCACTCTGTCTGGCCTGTCTGGCTGTTTGTCTGGCTCTCTGCCTGGCCTGTCTGGGTCTCTGTCTGGCTCTCTGTCAGAGTATTTGTCTGGCCTGTCTGTCTGTCTGGCTCTCTGCCTGGCCTGTCTGGGTCTCTCTCTGGCTCTCTGCCTGGCCTGGCTGGGTCTCTGTCTGTCTGTCTGTTTGTCTGTCTGTCTGTGTCTCTGTCTGGCTCTCTGTCTGGCTCTCTGTCTGGGTTTCTGTCTGTCTGTATGTCTCTCTGAGTCTCTGTCTGTCTGTCTGTGTCTCTGTCTGGCTCTCTGTCTGGCCTGTCTGTCTGTCTGTCCTGTCTGTCTGTCTGTCTGTTTGTCAGTCTTTCTGTCTGTCTGTCTGTCTGTCTGTCTGTCTGGCTGGCTGGCTATCTGTCTGCATGTCTGTCTATCTGTCTGTCTGGTGTCTGGCTGGCTGGCTGGCTGTCTGGCTGGCTGTCTGTCTGGCTGTCTGTCTGGCTCTCTGTATGGCCCTCTGTCTGGCCTGTCTGGTCTCTGTCTAGTCTATGTATGTCTGGCTCTGTCTGGTCTCTGTCTGGTCTCTGTCTGTCTGTCTGTCTGTCTGTCTGTCTGGTCTGTCTGTCTGGCCTGTCTGTCTGTATGTCAGTCTTTTTTTCTTTCTGTCTTTCTGTCGGTATGTCTGTCTGTCTGTCTGTCTGTCTGGCTGGCTGGCTGGCTGTCTGTCTGTCTGGCTCTCTGTCTGACTCTCTGTCTGGCCCTCTGTCTGGCCTGTCTGGTCTCTGTCTGGTCTCTGTATGTCTGGCTCTCTGTCTGGTCTCTGTCTGTCTGTCTGTCTGTCTGGCATGTCTGTCTGGCCTGTCTGTCTGTATGTCTGTCTGTCTGGCATGTCTGTCTGTCTGTCTATCTGAGTATCTGTCTGTCTGTCTGTGTCTCTGTCTGGCTCTCTGTCTGGCCTGTCTGGCTCTCTGTCTGGCTCTCTCTTTGGGTCTCTGTCTGTCTGTCTGTCCTGTCTGTCCTGTCTGTCTGTCTGTCTGTCTGTCTGTCTGTCTGTCTGTATGTCTGTCTGTCTGTCTGTATGTCTGTCTGTCTGTCTGTCTGTTTGTCAGTCTATCTGTCTGTATGTCGGTATGTCTGTCTGTCTGTCTGGCTGGCTGGCTGGCTGGCTGGCTATCTGTCTGCCTGTCTGTCTATCTGTATGTCTGTCTGTCTGTCTGTCTGGCTGTCTGTCTGGCTGTCTGTATGTTTGGCTCTCTGTCTGGCTCTCTGTCTGGCCCTCTGTCTGGCCTGTCTGGTCTCTGTATGTCTGGTCTCTGTCTGGTCTCTGTCTGGTCTCTGTCTGTCTGTCTGTCAGTCTGGCCTGGCTGTCTGTTTCTGTCTGTTTCTCTGTCTGGCCTGTCTGGGTCTCTGTTTGGGTCTCTTTCTGGGTCTCTGTATGGCCTGTCTATCTGTCTATCTGTATGTCTGTCTGGCCTGTCTGTCTGGCCTGTCTGTCTGTCTGTCTGGGTCTCTGTCTGACTCTCTGCCTGGCCTGTCTGGGTCTCTGTCTGGGTCTCTGTCTGAATCTCTGTCTGGGTCTCTGTCTGGCGTGTCTGTCTGTCTGTCTTTCGGTATGTCTGTCTGTCTGTCTGTCTGTCTGTCTGTCTGTCTGTCTGTCTGGGTCTCTGTCTGCGTATTTTAAGGGAACATAGTCAGGTTTCTACATTTGCTTGTATGTCTGTCATTGTCTTCTTCTCTGTCTGTATGTCTGTCTGTCTGTCTGGCACTATGTCTGATTCTCTGTCTGTATGTCTGTCTGTCTGTCTGTCTGTCTGTCTGTCTGTCTGTCTGTCTGTCTGTCTGTCTGTATGTCTGTCTGGCTCTCTGCCTGGCCTGTCTGGGTCTCTGTCTGTCTGTCTGTTTCTCTGTCTAGGTCTCTGTCTGGCTCACTGTCTGGCATATCTGGTCTCTGTTGAGGTCTCTGTCTGTATGTCTGTCTGTCTGTCTGTCTGCGTCTCTGTCTGGCTCTCTGTCTGGCCTGTCTGGATCTCTCTCTGGTTCTCTGTCTGGGTCTCTGCTGTCTGGCCTGTTTGTCTGGTCTGTCTGGTCTCTGTCTGTCTGTCTTTCTGTCTGTCTGGCCTGTCTGGCCTGTGATTCTGTGATGTTTCAATATCTTTGATTCTGGGATGTTCCAGTACTCTTGATTCTGTGCTGTGTCAATATCCTTGAT
>JAWPHD010017348.1:0-22500 GCA_037043455.1 Cyrtodaria siliqua | reverse complement strand
CTTCTTCTCTGTCTGTATGTCTGTCTGTCTGTCTGGCACTATGTCTGATTCTCTGTCTGTATGTCTGTCTGTCTGTCTGTCTGTCTGTCTGGCTGTCTGTCTGTCTGTCTGTCTGTCTGTCTGTCTGTCTGGCTCTCTGCCTGGCCTGTCTGGGTCTCTGTCTGTCTGTCTGTTTCTCTGTCTAGGTCTCTGTCTGGCTCACTGTCTGGCATATCTGGTCTCTGTTTGGGTCTCTGTCTGTCTGTCTGTCTGTCTGCGTCTCTGTCTGGCTCTCTGTCTGGCCTGTCTGGATCTCTCTCTGGTTCTCTGTCTGGGTCTCTGCTGTCTGGCCTGTTTGTCTGGTCTGTCTGGTCTCTGTCTGTCTGTCTTTCTGTCTGTCTGGCCTGTCTGGCCTGTGATTCTGTGATGTTTCAATATCTTTGATTCTGGGATGTTCCAGTACTCTCGATTCTGTGCTGTGTCAATATCCTTGATTATGTGATGTTTCAATACTTGATTCTGTGATATCTCTATATTCTTGATTCTGTGGTGTTTCAATACTTGATTCTATGATGTTCCAATATTCTCGATTCTGTGATGTTCCAATATTCTCGATTCTGTGATGTTTCAATATCTTTGATTCTGTGATGTTCCAATATCTTTGATTCTGTGATGTTTCAATATCCTTGATTCTGTGATGTTCCTATATTCTCGATTCTGTGATATCTCAGTATTATTGATTCAAGGCTGTTCCAGTATTCTTGATTTGATGATATCTCAGTATTCTTGATTTGCTGATATTTCTGTATTCATGATTTGATGATATTTCAGTATTCATGATTTGATGATATCTCAGTATTCTTGATTCTATGATATCTCAGTATTCTTGATTTGCTGCTATCAGGGTGTTCTTGCTTTGATGATATCTCCAGATCTCTGATTTGCTGCTATCTAGTATTCATGATTTGATGATATCTCAGTATTCTTGATTCTATGATATCTCAGTATTCTTGATTTGCTGCTATTTCAGTATTCATGATTTGATGATATCTCAGTATTCTTGATTCGATGCTGTTTCAGTATTCTTGATTTGCTGCTATCTCAATATTTCTGATTTGATGATATCTCAGTATTCTTGATTTGATGATATCTCAATATTTCTGATTTGATGATAACTCAATATTTCTGATTTGATGATATCTCGAGATCTCTGATTTGATGATATCTCGAGATCTCTGATTTGATGATATCTCAGTATTCTTGATTTGATGATATCTCAATATTTCTGATTTGATGATATCTCGAGATCTCTGATTTGATGATATATCAGTATTCTTGATTTGATGATATCCCAATATCTCTGATTCGATGATATCTCAATATTTCTGATTTGATGATATCCCGAGATCTCTGATTTGATGATATCCCAATATCATTGATTCGATGATATCTCAATATTTTTGATTTGATGATATCCCCAGATCTCTGATTTGATGATATCCCAGTATCTCTGATTTGATGATATCCCGAGATCTCTGATTTGATGATATACCAGTATCTCTGATTTGCTGCTATCTCAATATTTCTGATTTGATGATATCCCGAGATCCCTGATTTGATGATATCTCAGTATTCTTGATTTGATGATATCTCAATATCTCTGATTCGCTGCTAACTCAATATCTCTGATTTGCTGCTATCTCGAGATCTCCGATTTGATGATATCCCAATATCCCTGATATGATGATATCCCAGTATTCTTGATTTGATGATATCTCGGTATTCTTGATTTGATGATATCTCAATATCTCTGATTTGCTGCCATCTCAATATTTCTGATATGATGATATCTCGAGATATCTGATTTGACGATATCTCAATATCTCTGATTTGCTGCTATCGCAATATCTCTTATTTGCTGCTATCTTGAGATCTCCGATTTGATGATATCCCAATATCCCCGATTTGCTGCTATCTCGAGATTTCCGATTTGATGATATCCCAATATCCCTGATTTGATGATAACCCAGTATTCTTGATTTGATGATTTCTTAATATTTCTGATTTGATTATATCTCAATATCTCTGATTTGCTGCTATCCCGAGATTTCGGATTTGATGATATCCCAATATCCATGATTTGATGATATCTCAATATTTCTGATTTGATGATATCCCAGTATCTCTGATTTGATGATATCTCGAGATCTCTGATTTGATGATATCTCAATATTTCCGATTTGATGATGTTCCGGTATTCTTGATTCTGTGATATCTCAATATTATTGATTCTATGATATCTCAGTATTCTTGATTCTTGATTCTGCAATATCTCAGTATTCTTGATTTGATGCTGTTCCGGTATCCTTGATTCTGTGATATCTCAGCCTGCTTGATTCTATGATATCTCAGTATTATTGATTCGATGCTATTTCAATAGTCTTGATCCAATGCTATTTCAGTAGTCTTGATTCTATTACGGATTCCGTGCTATCTCAATATCTCTGATTTGATGATATCCCAGTATCTCTGACTTGCTGCTATTTCAGTATCTCTGATTTGCTGCTATATCAGTATCCCTGATTTGATGATATCCCAGTATCTCTGACTTAATGACATCCCAGTATCTCTGATTTGCTGCCATTCCAGTATTCATGATTTGCTGCTATCCCAGTATCACTGATTTGATGACATCCCAGCATCTCTGATTTGATGATATCCCAGTATCTCTGATTTGATGATATCTCAGTATCTCTGATTTGATGATATCTCAGTATCTCTGATTTGATGATATCTCAGTATCTCTGATTTGCTGCAACTTCAGTATTCTTGATTTGATGATATCTCGAGATCTCTGATTTGACGATATCTCAGTATTCTTGAATTGATGATATCTCATAATCTCTGATTTGATGATATCTCAGTATCTCTGATTTGATGATATCTCAGTATCTCTGATTTGATGATATCTCAGTATCTCTGATTTGCTGCAACTTCAGTATTCTTGATTTGATGATATCTCGAGATCTCTGATTTGATGTTATCTCAGTATTCTTGAATTGATGATATCTCAGTATTCCTGATTTGATGAAATCTCAGTATCCCTGATTTGATGATATCTCAATATTCTTGATTTGATGATATCTCAGTATCTCTGATTTGATGCTGTTCCAGTATTCTTGATTATGTGATATCTCAGCATTCTCGATTTGATGATATGACAGTATTCTTGATTTGATGATATCTCTGGTTTGCCGCAAGTTCAGTATTCTTGATTTGATGATATCTCAGTATTCTTGATTTGATGATATCTCAGTATTCTTGATTCTTTGATATCTCCGTATTCTTGATTTGATGATATGTCAGTTTTTTTTATCTGCTGCTATTTCATTATTCTTGATTTGCTGCTATCTCGGTATTCTTGATTTGATGATATCTCAGTATTCTTGATTTGATGCTGTTCCAGTATTCTTGATTTGATGATATCTCGGTATTCTTGATTTGATGAACTCTCAGCATTCTTGATTTGATGATATCACAGTATTCTTGATTTGATGCTGTTCCAGTATTCTTGATTATGTGATATATCAGTATTCTTGATTTGATGATATCTCGATATATCTGGTTTGCTGCAAGTTCAGTATTCTTGATTTGATGATATCTCAGTATTCTTGATTATGTGACATCTCGACATGCTTGATTCTATGATATCTCAGTATTCTTGATTTGATGATAGGTTTGCTGCAAGTTCAGTATTCTTGATTTGATGATATCTCAGTATTCTTGATTTGATGCTGTTTCAGTATTCTTGAAGCTGTGATATCTCAGTATTCTTGATTCTATGATATCTCAGTATTCTTGATTTGCTGCTATTTCAGTACTCTTGATTTGATGCTTTTCCAGTATTCTTGATTCTGTGATATCTCAGTGTTCTTGATTCTATGATATCTCAAATATACTTGATTCTGTGATATCTCAGTATTCTTGATTCTATGATATCTCAGTATACTTGATTCTGTGATAGCTCAGTATTCTTGATTTGATGCTGTTCCAGTATTCTTGATTCTGTGATGGATTCCGTGCTATCTCAATATCTCCGATTTGATGATACCTCAGTATTCTTGATTTGCTGCTATTTCAGTATTCATGATTTGCTACTATCTCAGTATTCTTGATTTGATGATTTCTCAATATCTCTGATTCAATACTATCTCAGTATCCCTGATTTGATGATATCTCAGTATTCTTGATTCTGAGATATCTCAGCATGCTTGATTCGATGCTGTTTCAGTATTCTTGATTCTGAGATATCTCAGTATGCTTGATTTGGTGCTGTTCTAGCATTCTTGATTCTGTGATATCTCAGCATGCTTGATTCTATGATATCTCAGAATTCTTGATTCCGTGATATCTCGGCATGCTTGATCCGATGCAGTTTCAGTATTCTTGATTCTGTGATATCTCGGTATTCTTGATTTGATGCTGTTCCAGTATTCTTGATTCTGCGATATCTCAGTATTCTTGATTTGATCATATCTCAATATCTCTGGTTTGATGATATCTCAATATCTCTGGTTTGCTACAAGTTCAGTAGTCTTGATTGATGATATCTCAGTATTCTTGATTTGATAATATCTCAGTATTCTTGATTTGATGCTGTTCAAGTATTCTTGATTTGATGATATCTCAGTATTCTTGATTTGATGCTGTTCCGGTATTTTTGATTCTGCGATATCTCGGTATTCTTGATTTGATGATATCTCAATATCTCTGGTTTGATGATTTCTCAATATCTCTGGTTTGCTACTATTTCAGTATTCTTGATTCGATGCTGTTTCGGTATTCTTGATTCTGTGATGTCTCAGTATTCTTGATTTGATGATACCGCGAGATCTCTGATTTGTTACTATTTCAGTATTCGTGATTTTCTGCTATCTCAGTATTCTAGATTTTATGCTGTTCCAGTATTCTTGATTATATGAAATCTCAATATTCTTGATTCTATGATATCTCAGTATTCTTGATTCTGTGATATTTCAGCATTCTTGATTTGATACTGTTTGAGTATGCTTGATTTGATGATATCTCAAAATCTCTGGTTTGTTGCAAGTTCAGAGTTCTTGATTTGATAATATCTCAATATCTCTGACTTGCTGCTATCTCGGTATTCTTGATTTGATGATTTCCCAATATCTCTGATTCAATGCTATCTCAGTATTTCTGATTCAATGCTATCTCAGTATCTCTGATTTGATGATATCTCAGTACTCTTGATTCAATGAAATCTCAGTATTCTTGATTCTATGATATCTCAGTATTCTTGACTTGATGCTGTTCCAGTGTTCTTGATTCTGTGATATTTAAGCATTCTTGATTCTATGATATATCAGTATAAGTGATTCGTTGCTATTTCAATAGTCCTGATTCCATGCTATTTCAGTATTCTTGATTCTGTGATGGATTCTCAATATCTCTGATTTGATATCTCAGTATCTCTGATTTGCTGCTGTTTCGGTATTCTTGATTCCGTGATATCCCAGCATGCTTGATTCGATGCTGTTTCAGCATTCTTGATTCTGTGATATCTCGTTATTCTTGATTCGATGCTGTTTCAGTATTCTTGCTTCGATGCTGTTTCAGTATCTCTGGTTTGCTGCAAGTTCAGTATTCTTGATTCTGTGATATCTCAGTATTCTTGATTTGATGCTGTTCCGGTATTCTTGATTCTGTGATATCTCAGTATTCTTGATTCGATGCTGTTCCAGTATTCTTGATTATGTGATATCTCAGTATTCTTGATTTGATGACATCTCAATATCTCTGATTTGATGATATCTCAATATCTCTGGTTTGCTGCAAGTTCAGTATTCTTGATTTGATGATATCTCAGTATTCTTGATTCTGTGATTTCCCGGTATGATTGATTTGATGCTGTTTCAGTATTCTTGATTCTGTGATATCTCAGTATTCTTGATCCGATGCTGTGATATCTCGGTATTCTTGATTCTGTGATATCTCAGTATTCTTGATTTGATGATATCCGAGATCTCTGGTTTGGTGATATCTCAATATCTTCGGTTTGCTCCGAGTTCAGTATTCTTGATTTGATGATATCTCAGTATTCTTGATTCTGTGATTTCCCGGTATGATTGATTCGATGCTGTTTCAGTATTCTTGATTCTGTGATATCTCAGTATTCTTGATCCGATGCTGTTCCAGTATTCTTGACTCTGTGATGTCTCAGTATTCTTGATTTGATGCTATTTCAGCATCCCTGATATTTCGATATCTCTGACAGGGTGATATTTCAATACGTAGCGCCACAAACATTACCAGAACCCCATTTTGAGTGCCATGATCGAGTGTGATATGTATAGTGATGATGAGGATGATTGCTTTGCTCCTTCTGATTTTGTTTAACTGCCGAGACTAGACCCGGAGTTGATGCCGTTTTGGATCGTGATGACGACTATCTTGTTCCGTCAGACTTTGCTCGACGGCAAAATATTTTTGATGGGTTTCTATGATTGAGTAGAATATATAGTGAGGGTATCAGTATAGTTTTTTCCAAAAAGTATGAAAAAACTGCTACAATATGCAAGGGTTCCCCCTTCCGGGAAAACTGCGCCTATACCCCACTTTCTATACTACTCACGGGCCTCCAATATAATGATATAAGGACTATGTTGGAGTCAACGGGCCTCCAGGCTAATGATATGAGGACTATGTCAGAGTTCACGGGCCCCCAACCTAATGAAATAAAGATTATGTATGAGTCCACGGGCCTCCAATATAATGATATAAAGACTATGTTGGAGTCCACGGGCCTCTAAGATAATACTATGAGGACTATTCAGAGTCCAAAGGCCTCTAAGTGAATGCTACGAAGTCTTGATGTAAGGAGTATATAGAAGTCCACGTGCTTCTAAGATAATATGAGGTCTATGTCAGAGTCCACAGGCCTCCAATATAATGATATAAGGACTATGTCGGATGGGAGTCAGTTCACGGGCCTCTAAAATAATGCTATGAGAACTATGTTTGAGTCTAAGGGCCTCCAATATAACGATATAAGGAACATGTCGGAGTCCGAGGGCCTCTAAGATAATGCTATGAGGACTATGTCAGAGTCCACAGGCCTCCAACATAATGATATAAAGACTATGTTGGAGTCCATAAGCCTCTTAGATAATGATATGAGATCAATGTCAGCCCACGGGTCTAGCGTGGCGCAGTCAGTAGCGCGGCAGATTTGTAACCGGAGGTCGAGGGTTCAATCCTCCTTAGTGCCCCGGAGTTTCCTTGGTGTGTTCTTGGGCAAAACACTTTCCCTTCCCGTGTATAGGTCTATCATCCGAGCATGTTAAAAAACCATAGGAATTTATTTGATAATAACTGTAGGGCCAGTTCCCGGATTCCTATGTATCCTTTCCCTTTCTCTGGGGCGGCTCTTAATAACCTATACTGCGTTGATGAGCCATTAAACAACATTTCAATTTACTTCTTAGGCTTAGATAATGATATAATGACTATGTTAAGAGTCCACGGTCTTTCAAATAATGATATGAGGGAAAATCTGGTCCATAGGTCTCGCGCCAGGACCAGGTCACTTGTAATGGCATGTGGTATTTTCCATGGCTGCATCTCAAACTAGTTTCTCAAAATCACGGGGCACTATGTACATTCTAATGTTTGTGGTATGAAACAAAAAGGAGCGAAACAACTTGGTGCGAAATGATGAATTTACTAGGCTTAATGATTTGAACAGCAAACATAGTTGTAAATATGTAAAGCAGTTTCATAGACCAGGCTTTTCTGAACCAGTTCAAACTGATAAACTTACCAATAAACTGATTCAGATCTCCTGGAAATAAATTATAGGTTTAGAAAGTTACACATAAATCTAACTAATTACATCTATCGGCAGAAAACAAAATGGCTTCGATTATGCGCAGAAAGCAATGACGTCATCCCAATAAAAAATAAAATCACGGGCAAAACAGAATGGAATAGAATAAAAAACCCACGGTACTTTAGACTCTCCCATTTCGCACAACGATAATGGTACTAAGAGTAAGCCGCATATGCGCACCGTGTTAAAAATGACAATCCACTGACATTTAATCCCACTCACGTAATGTTTTTTTTGTATGGTATTTTACGTCATTTTCAACACATGTAAGGTAATATATGATGGTCGATTTTTTTGTGGTGGGGGCGGACCACTCAATTTTCCTGGGCAGTACTGTACACCTCCCACCATCCGTAAGAATCGACACTTCCTCACTTCCTCAGCTCCCAGTGGGATTCGAACCCGCAGCGGTGAGAGGAGAAGGTTTACCAAGCAACGTCGTTAACCATTCGGCCACGGAGACGCTCTCACGTAATGGTACTGTACACCTCCCACCATCAGTAAGAAACGACACTTCCTCAGTTACTCAGCTCCCAGTGGGACTCGAACACGCAACTTCGTTAACCATTCGGCCACAGAGACGCTCTCACGTAATGGAATCCAACCAATTCGTAGCCAAAAGAAGTAGCGATTTCAACAAAACAACTTTTTTTTTCTTTTTTTCGTGTTCCTTTATGTTTTTTTTACAAAACCTAGCTTTCTTAATTATTTTTTCTACATTTATGAAATTCCAGGACAATTTGCACAAACTCGTGGAGATTTTTTGAAATTCTAGTACTTTTCCATGATAAAAACGACCAAAACAGATTTCCATGATTTTTCCAGGTCAAAGGCCAAATTCCATGACTTTTCCAGACCTGTGCGAACCCTGTGCTCGAGGACATGGAATGGAAAAGCCTAGAGACCCGCCGCCACAACATCCGCTTGACCATGATGTTCATCTACCTACAAGCAAATGACAGATGGACACGTGGTCAGGTCTGTCTCTTCCAAGAAAGAATCAGCAACCGGGGTCTCAACAACTCTTTCTTCCCCATTCCATCAGACTGGAATGCCCAACCGACAGAGACCATCTCCTCCAGCTCACTGGATACATTCAGGCATTGCTTGCCGTCAGCATATATCCCCGGAGTGATGCCCATGTAGAGTTCCAGCCCTGTATATAGTTTTAATTTGGTTCATCCCAACGAACAAGCAGCTGGAACAAGAAGGACAACACGATCAACAACATGATGACCAAGAGCAAGGTTGTGTAGACCGCCTGGGCATGATGACTGAGCAAGGCCTTGAGTGCAACCCAGGTCACTGGTGGCACGACCCAGTGTAAGTTTTCGCCGCCTGCCTGGGGGCACCTGTGGCCTAGTGCACGGTTATGTAGCTAGTGATGTATCGATTAATCGATTGTAACCGATGATCGGCTACTTGGGCATTCGATTAAGAAAAGCAATTATGAAAGTCTACAATCGATTAATCGGAAATGTGTATAAAATTATATTTGGAAATGAAAATAAACAAAATTCAATTGAATTTACAATTATCGGATGAATCATGCTCATTAACTTTAGCGTAGGATGAACAATAAACTATATAAATGCAATACATAAATGAGCGATAAAAAGAAAAAATAATAAATTGCTGTTTATTACCAGGAAATACTATGCTATAATTTTCTGAAATAAGGCTGTTAATTCTTACTATTGGCAAACAGATTATAACCGATCATAAGCTGGTTGTATCCAACAAATTATAACCAATGATCGATTGTGAATTATAACCGATTGCCGATAACCGATATGTAGCCAATCCTGGTACCACACAATTTTAGTGCCACCCGGGTCACGATCCAGTCTAAGGTATTGCCGCCTGCCTGAGGTCACCGGTGGCCTAGGGCACAGTTATGTAACCAACCCTGGTACCGCATTATGTTGACATCTTCCAACGAGGGCAATTGCAGCATGGTGACCCAAAGCAAGGCTTATAGTCTGCTGGGTCAACGATGGTAAAATGACCCAGAGGGGCAGTCGGCTCGCAGCATGGTGACCCAAAAGAAGACTTGTAGTCCGCTGGGTCACCGATGGTATAATGACCCAGAGCAATGTTGCCCGCCTGGATCACTGGTGACAATTAGTGCATAAAATACACGTCTACGAATGGCAAGACGATTTTTTTATATCCTCCGACTAGGGTGCATCTATAAACGTCCGTATGTAAAACAAGCACCTAAAGACGTAAATAAACAAGAGGTCAATGACCTTGAAGCTCTACAGATTGATTTTGATTTCAGGAAGTAGTCGCTACCGACTTGTTTTTTGAAAATCTTTTTTTAACCGTGGCGGCCATCTTGAATTTCCGGCCGACCTGAAATTTTGCTAGGATCAATTAGACATCAAGAGCAACATTCCTGTAAAGTTTCATGAAAATCCGTCAAGTTGTTTCAGAGGAGTAGTCGCTACAAGTTTTCATTAAATAACTCTATGTAAACAAAGATGGCCGCTGGCAGCCATGTTTAACGTTGAATCAAAACGATTTTTGACAAGGATCAACATCATGTCATACTGATCATTTTAGAAAAAGTCCCATATCAATATCTCTTATAGTTTTGAAGAAGTAGTCATGGTAGTCGCTACCAACTTTTTTGAAAATCTATTTTAAGCCGTGGTGGCCATCTTGAATTTCCGGTCAACCTGAAGTTTTGCTAGGATCAATTAGACATTAAGAGCAACATTCCTGTGAAGTTTCATGAAAATCTGTCATGTAGTTTCAGAGGAGTAGTCGCTACAAGTTTTCATTATATAACTCTATGTAAACAAAGATGGCCAGCCATGTTTAACGTCGAATCAAACGATTTTCGACAAGGACCAACTTCATGTCATGCTGATCATTTTAGAAAAAGTCCCATATCAGTATCACTTTAATAGAGTTTTCAAGAAGTAGTCGCTACAAACTTTTTTAAAATCTATTTTTAGATTTGGTGGCCATCTTGGATTTCGCATCAACATGAATTTTTGCTAGGATCAACTAGACTTCATGGGTAACATTTCTGTAAAGTTTCATGAACATCTATTCAGTAGTTTGTCCTTTTTCATTTTGTTTCTCTTCCCAAGACAATTAAACATGGACCTCATATCTGGATATTTCTCATAAGTTTACATACAATAGTGACACAGATTATCATCACAATACCTCATTCCTAACAAAAGGTATTGAGCGGAAACATAGTTTGACGCCGCATGAACACCCGCCCGCATGCCCTCCCCCACTCCTACCTACAAACAACATACCCCAATCTAATAACCAGGAAAAACGGGACGCCCGCCCGCCCACAAGCACGCCTGCCAAATGACGTACCCATCTCAAATGACCAGGTTTTCCTCGGATTAAAGAAGCAACCTTTCTACCATTCCAATATTTTTTCCGCCCATTACAGGAAGCATTTTTTATATTTATTTTGGCCTTATATTTATGATTTAATAATAAAACCCTGCCAAGTCGTTTCCAGACCAAATATTTTCATAAACAAGGAATAAACCTAATGGAACGTACAGCTCAATTTAATGCATGTGCACATTTCATATAAAAACAAGAGGCCCAAGAGGGCCTGTGGATGTTCTACTGGCTAAGGCATCATAACTCTGTCAAAAATCATTCAACCGGGGCATGGCGACTAGGTTTGGTACTGATCATTCCAGCCTTATTTCACTGATGGCCTGGTTTTAGGAGAACTAGTCTGTACAAAGTTATTGTATTAACATTTTAAAGGGCCATAACTCTGGTAAAAATCATTCGACCGGAACACGGCAATGATATGTACAACTAGGCTTGATACTGATCTTCCTTGCCAAATTTCATTGAAATATGGCCAGGGGTTGAGCAGAATAGCTCTGCCAAAAATCTTTCAACCGCAACAGGGTGATGACATGCACAGCTAGGCTTGGTACCGATCATCCCTGAAAAGTTTCCTTGAAATATGGGAGAACTAGTCCAGACAAAATTTGTGTATTTATCATTCAAATAAAAATCATTCAACCGGAACGCAGCATTGACATGCACAACTAGACCTGGTACTGATCATCCTGATGGCATTATGAACAATAAATAAAACAATTAACTCATTTACATGACTTTTGTCTTTATTTCTATTTCCATGGCATAAAAATATGTATACGAGTATAAAATATATTTATAATTATATCCATACTTAAAACATGTAACAATTTCATTGGTTTATAAAATATAGATTGTATCTATGCTTATCATTAACAATTTTGAAATGTGAGTTTGACTGAGTTTTGGATTTATAACCCTTCAGTACATGAGGGTTTAGTTATTCAGCATGTCACAGAGGGGTATAATTTGCAAAATTTCATTTTGTTTTCATCCTGACCCCAGTTTTATTCCCTGAGCGTGAGCATCTTCAGTGGTGAATGGTCTCCGCGGCCGAATGGTTAACAACATTGTGTTGTAAACCTTCGCCTCTCACCGCTGCGGGTTCGAATCCCTATGGGAGCTCGACTTGTGAGGAAGTGTCGATTCTTATGGATGGCGGGAGGTGAACAGTACTGGTTTTACCCAGGAAAAGTGGGTGGTCTTCCTCCACCACAAAAAATCGACCGTCATATATAACCTGTGTTGAAAATGACGTAAAACCCCATACAAACAAACAAATCAATCTTCAGTGGAGAAAATGATGATCTCCGCTCATTTAACTGATATATGTCATAAATAAGGACGTCAACTTGGGTTTGACGATGCATCAACACAACAAAGTTATATGGCGCCCACAGGAATGAACATTTCAGGCCCACTCTCTACATCTAGATAAAAATAGAACTTTCTCGCCTGCAGAGTTCCGCCTGCAGAGTTGCTGCAAATTCTGTTGTAAACGCTCCGTTTTTCACTGGAGGCACAACCACTGTTTCTGCCACCACTCGAGTAGCACCTGATCACGATGAACAATTTAATCAAAGGGAGACCAGGAGTACACAATTAAAATTTGCCAACAGTAATGTGCCCTTGTGTTGTCAGTAAGCTTTGAATATTGTTATGAACATAACTACAAAAAGTTTCATTATCGCAAAAGTGAGTTATTCGGCATAAAACTGAAGATGATCATGATAAATATAACGGTCCATGCAACTAAGACCTATTGATTGGGGTGCTTGTTTCAGCCAAAGCTTTTTTTTACTTTTCAGGCAAAATTCATCTTATACCTTAATAAGTTGTATATCAGTGTATATCAGTGAAACAGACATTTTCAGTGGTAAATAAAAATACCTTACTTCTCAGAATCAGTTGAGAAATAAAATAAATTCAGGAGCGAAAGCTGCTTTTGATGAGGAATTTCAATGCAAAATTCTGCTGCATGAAAAGTAGATTTTTTTTTTTTAGAATCTTTATTTGAGGAAGCTATCCAGCTGGCTTGCGGAACGTCGGTGGTTCTACCCAGGTGCCCGCCCGTCTACGAAAATTGCCCGGAGGGGCACCTGGGGTCTTCCTCCACCAGTGGAAGCTGTTCCTCCACCAGTGGAAGCTGGAAAGTCGCCATATGACCTTAGCTGTTGGTGCGACTATAAAATCCAATTCAAATCAATTCAATTAGAATCTGTATCCAAAAATGATTTTAATTGTTGGCTATTCATAAATAAAGACACCCTGAAAGTTTTATAGCAAACTATGAAGGCTAATTGAACCAATTTTCAAAACTATGGTATTTTTTTGACCACTAAACATACCAGTTTTAATGATATATAATGGATGTAGGTATTGTTTAAATTGCTCAAGCTGCTGCAGAAAAACCTTTGGCTAAAACAAGCGCCCTGAACAATAATAAACAAGAGGGCCAAGATGGTCCTAAATCGATCACCTGAGTACTGGCATATTATCGAACTTCTCCGAAATCTTATGGTCATATATGGTCAATCTGTGCAAGTTTGGTTAAGATTGTTCAAGAAATGTGGCCTCTGTTGTGTTAACAACATTAATATAAAGACACTGACAAAGTTTGGTAAAGATCAAATACAAAATGAACAAAATAAAGGTGCTAGAGTGTAAAACCTGGGGCAGGGCCAAATGTGACTCCAGGACTACATGTAATATATGAGAGTTGTGTGCCTTGTGGTTTCAGAGAAGAAGTTTTTTAAGTTTCCCCCTATACTAGTCTATGTAAAACATGTGACCTGGGGGGGGGGGTGGGGGGGGGGGGGTGGGGCTGGGGGGCCAAATGTGACCCCAGGGTCACCATTTAAACAAACTTGGTAAAGGACCATAAGAGTATAGTAAATGCAAAATATTAAACCTCTGGCTCTTGTAGTTCCAGAGAAGAAATCTTTAATGTTTTCCTATATAACTGTGACCCCCGGGGCGGGGCCAAATTTCATCCCAGGGTCACCATTTGAACAAACTTGGTAGAGGATCATACGCTTATAGCAAAGGCAAAATATTAAACCTCTGGCTCTTGCAGTTTCAGGGACGACTTTTTTTTAATGTTTTTCCCTATACAAGTCTATGTAAAACTGTGGCCCCCGGACCTTGTGGTTTCAGAGAAGTTTTTTTTAAGTTTCTTCCTATATAAGTCTATGAAAGTCTATGAAAAACATGAAAAGTCTCAATATACAAACTTTGGATCTCCAGGGCAGAGTCATTTTTAACCCAGGGGACTTCATTTGAATAAATTTGATAGTCTACGCATTGGCGATCATTTTAAAAAAAAATTGTCCAAATCTGTCCAGTGGTTGTTGAGAAAAAGATTTTTTAAGGTTTCGACCATATATGGTAATGGAGGTTATCCATGTGAAGTTTGGTCAAAATTGGCCAAGCGGTTTCTGAGGAGAAGTCGTTTGAAGCAAAAGTTAACGACGACGGACGAAGAGTGATCCCAATAGATCATCTTGAGCCTTTAGCTCAGGTAATCTAAAAATAGATAGGTAACTGAAATAAATCTCAGTTTCATGTAGGACAGTGCTGAGATTTTACAAAATATGGACTAAATGTGTATTAAAGTCTTTAAGATATGTGTGAAACATAGCTTAAATCATTTTATGTATAAACATTTAATTCATGTCAAGACCTACCACAAATTAATTTCTTTTCCCAGTTATGATAGTTTCCTTACTTAGAACATTTTGAGTGAAAAAAAGAAAGAATTAAACAAAAACAAAATACTATGTAAATGTCCCCCTTGATATTTCACTGGTTCAGTTAAAAACGTTTCTATTTGTTTATTATTAGGTCCGCGGTGCCGCAGAACAGCCCAAATTAGTTTTTCTCTCGCAAGCAGCACCTAGACTACAACTGACCAAGGCTGACAACAATGTATAGCATTGCTGCAGTGTGGATTGCAACCACTATGTCAACTATTGTGCTCCTGTGAACTCCAGCGAACTTGTTCTGTTAATTCTGTCTGACCTGCTTAGTTCTGTACTTAGTGAACTCTAGAGTGTTCCAGTGGAACACAAGGGTACTCCGATGAACTTGAGTGAATTCCAGCATGCTCCATTATAGCTAAGCTCCGTATGTTCTGGTAGAGTCCAGCTTGTCTGGTTGTCGGAATATATGTGATCCAATGTGTTTCAAATGACTCCTTTGTGGTCCAGTCAACTGGACGCTTTCCTTGATAAGCACATTCAATATTCAATAATTGATTAGCCCTTAACCCGCTAAGCACGACTATAGCACGAGTAACTCACAGGCTGAACAGGGTTTACAATGGTCAGCTGCTGATAAGTCATTTTCCCCAAAACACCCCTTTGTCACATATATGGAATGGTCTTAATTCAAAGAAAGAACAGACCATTATATATATGTAGCGTGTTAAGGGTTAACTTGTGTTAGACCACGTTACACTTTCTGTGATCACTTCATCTCATAACAACTTGTGTAACAATCTCCAAGCCAAGTTCTTGACCGGATGTTAGACCATGTTACACTTTCTGTGATCACTTCATCTCATAACAACTTGTGTAACAATCTCCAAGCCAAGTTCTTGACCGGATGTTAGACCATGTTACACTTTCTGTGATCACTTCATCTCATAACAACTTGTGTAACAATCTCCAAGCCAAGTTCTTGACCGGATGTTAGACCATGTTACACTTTCTGTGATCACTTGATCTCATTTCTATCCTATCACAATCTGCAGTTGAGATTCCTTGTCAGAGGCCAGGAGTAGTATTTATTCCCTTCTCAAGTCCCCCAACCTCACTACTATCACGTCACTATTTGCAGTCGAGGTTCGGGGGCAGGAGGATTGAACATTTGTTTTTCGAGGTCCGAGTATTCTGTGATGATTGAGTTGAGAGACTCCAGGCTCTGTGAGAAGTCGGACACTTCCATACCTTCTACAACAGTGTAGTGATGAATGTGGGCCTGAAGCGAGAACAAATCAAAGATTTAGGATAAAACAACGTGATATGTTACTCAATCAACCTATATTCTTCCTGAATTAGGGGACCCTGATTGTCCATTTGAAAGATAGCAAATTCTACTCAGAATTACTAGGTTACTTCAGTGTGTCCTTATCAGGAATAAGGATGTAAACAGGGCAGTCTCGTGGATCGGACGCTATCCTCTGGGCATGTTAAAGAATCATATAGGAATCTATTTGATAATAAGAGTAGGTTAGGGTTGCCGGATACCAATGTATCCTTCCCCTCTCTATGGGCAGATATATACCAATGTATCCTTCCCCTCTCTATGGGCAGATATATACCAATGTATCCTTCCCATCTCTATAGGCAGATATATACCAATGTATACTTCCCATCTCTATAGGCAGATATATACCAATGTATCCTTCCCCTCTCTATGGGCAGATATATACGAATGTATCCTTACCCTCTCTATAGGCAGATATATACCAATGTATACTTCCCATCTCTATGGGCAGATATATACCAAGATATCCTTCCCATCTCTATGGGCAGATATATACCAATGTATCCTTCCCCTCTCTATGGGCAGATATATACCAATGTATACTTCCCATCTCTATGGGCAGATATATACTAAGATATCCTTCCCATCTCTATGGGCAGATATATACCAATGTATCCTTCCCCTCTCTATGGGCAGATATATACCAATGTATACTTCCCATCTCTATGGGCAGATATATACCAATGTATCCTTCCCCTCTCTATGGGCAGATATATACCAATGTATACTTCCCATCTCTATGGGCAGATATATACCAAGATATCCTTCCCATCTCTATGGGCAGATATATACCAATGTATCCTTCCCCTCTCTATGGGCAGATATATACCAATGTATACTTCCCATCTCTATGGGCAGATATATACCAATGTATCCTTCCCCTCTCTATGGGCAGATATATACCAATGTATACTTCCCATCTCTATGGGCAGATATATACCAAGATATCCTTGCCATCTCTATGGGCAGATATATACTAATGCATCCTTCCCCTCTCTATGGGCAGCTCTCTATTGGCAGATTAAAAAGAACGACCTATACAATATGTTGATGAAACTTTGAACTATCTTTGAAGGTGATGAATACTACCGCTTTTTGATCAGTTGTTGTGTGTATATGAAGTCTGCGAACAACCCATTTAAAACTGTTTGAGGAATGAAAGTAATAATGTGCGATGAGACAAAAGTGTATTACGCAACGGGATCATGGAAATTTGGACAGCGCGATTTCTATATATCCCCCACTTCACCTTGTGAAAACGCAGGTATGAAAACACTTCAATAAACTTTGTCCTGAATTTATAAATAATGAACATAACATACACAAATGGTAACTAAGGTACATGGTATATTGAGATATTATTTCTAACAGAGATATGTACAGAAAGTGATAAAAATCTAATTCACTTCAGAAATTTCCTGCCTTTTGATTAACTCAACCATATTACACAGTTACCTATCAAGAAATGAGAAACAGACATAGGTTTGGATCTTATTTGTACTTTGTTTTCATCATATATTTTGGTTAGCAATAACTGACAATGCAAACAAAGGACGTCAAATTATTAATTATTTATCAAATTGCAATAGAGGGCTGGCGTGGCAGTCGGTAGCGCGGCGGATTTGTAACCGGAGGCCCCGGGTTCAGTCCACCGTGGTGCCACTGAGTTTCGTCGGTGTGTTCTTGGGCAAGACACTTTCCCTTAGCCTCGTCAATCGGATGGGGACATAAACCGGGCAGTCCCGTGTATAGGTCTTTTCTTTGAGCATGTTAAAGAATCATAGAAATTTATTCGATAATAAGAGTAGGGCACGATTCCCAGACTCCTATGTATCCTTCCCCTCTCTCTGGGGCGGCTCTAAAAAACCTATACTGTGTTGATGAGCCGTTAAACAACATTCAATTCAATTCAAATTGCAATAAGGAAAGTCTACTCTGATTACCATAATGAACTCCTTCTATTTGATAGACAAAGGTTATATGGGGACTTTAAGAGCAGCAGGAAAAAGGCTGGGACCACATGGTTATCAATGCAACAAACAACAAGCCACACTGACCTTCCTCTTGTACAGTTTCACAAATCTGTCCTTGAGATCGGTGAAGTTGTTGTGGATACAGGTGTTGTTAGCGAGGGTCAGCAAGGAGTAGGCCTGACCCACGGGTGCCACAGAACACAGACCCGTCTTCCAACCCTCTTGGTTCCAGTGGATAAACTTCAGGCTAGGCTTTAACCTGTGGGTGACAAATGTGTGAAGGTTAGTAAATAACATTCTTGCTTGCCAGAGTATTATTACACAGAGATTATATAACTGCTGGGATCGATTATAGGGAAATCCTTCATGTGATGATAGGCGAGTGGTTCTTTTCATGAACGAACGTAAGCGAGTGAGTTAAAAAACAACACATGCCTACCATCTATTTATTACAGTTTTATGTATGCTTTTAACCAGAATTATTCGCTTTATTTAGCCTTATCGGCGGATGACGTCGACGTCACCAACATGTTATTGACGTCATAACCCAAAATCGCAATTAATTATTTTTTTGTTCGTAGTTAGTTATTAATATTTAGTGATTATGAATATTCTTTCACTGAGAAATCCCAATCTTTCACCAATAAAAATGTAATAAAAATGCATCCTTTGTTCTCTGGAACTACCAGTTAATTTCGTTTTAAGTAGGAATGGAAATATTGTGTGTTTGTTGCTGACAATTTAAATCTAACATAAACTATAAATCAGTTAATGTGTGTAATTAATGATTAAAGCTTAAAAATTGGAAGCATCTGTGGTAAACGGAATTGTTTAACTACTACTGTCAATTTTACCAAAAATGTGTCATAGTCTGAGTGAGAGGTATGACAAGGGGATCATTGAAAGATGTATGGTAATTTAAGAGTAAGAAGGGAGGTAATTCATTTCAGGCTATTGCTAAATAAAAATGTATGGTAATTTAAGAGTAAGAATGGATGTAATTCATTTCAGGTTATTGCTAAATAAAAATGTATGGTAATTTAAGAGTAAGAAGGGAGGTAATTCATTTCAGGCTATTGCTAAATAAAAATTAATACATTTCAGGCTATTGCTAAATAAAAATGTATGGTAATTTAAGAGTAAGAAGGGAGGTAATTGATTTCAGGCTATTGCTAAATAAATATGTATGGTAATTTAAGAGTAAGAAGGGAGGTAATTCATTTCAGGCTATTGCTAAATAAAAATTAATACATTTCAGGCTATTGCTAAATAAAAATGTATGGTAATTTAAGAGTAAGAAGGGAAGTAATCGATTTCAGGCTATTGCTAAATAAATATGTATGGTAAATTTAGAGTAAGAAGGGAGGTAATTCATTTCAGGCTATTTGCTAAATAAAAAGCTTCCTTTTCTCTTGATCCAGTTCAACAAATCATGAATACGGACGCCCTGCCCTACAACTAGCTCAGTATGACATTGTTTGACCTGCAACTAGATCAGTATGACATTGTTTGACCTACAACTAGCTCAGTATGACTTTGTTTGACCTATAACTGGCTCAGTATGACATTGTTTGACCTACAACTGGTTCAGTATGACATTGTTTGACCTACAACTAGCTCAGTATGACATTGTTTGACCTACAACTAACTTAGATGAACTCTGTCTTTTGCAGCCACCAAATTTTCTGATTTCTATATTAAAATATTTTTGAGTGGATTTTGGTACTTTTGTAGCACAATTTTCCAGCACCATAAAAACACTCCAGGCATAGACCAGGAAAGCTGGCATAACTTTTCAATATATCTCTCTAAGGGTCCACACCACGTAGGCTGTATTGATGATAATCATGAACGATTTAATCTGACATCCGTTATCTCAATATTTACCAGCACAATTAAGAAGGGAGAATGAGGAAAACATCTCAAATGTCATCCCATATCAGATATCTTGAAAGTTCCTCACCATGAGGTACAGATTGCATTTAGTGATAATTACCTTTCAACATAATACTATTAATCATGTTAATATCACATTTTTCCACACCAAAGAGAACACATGCCAGGAACAGACCTGTTAATTGACAATTACCTTTTAATATTCTAGTAAAGTCAGATATCCTCCCTCAACACTGCACCATAAAGGCACATGCCAGGAACAGTCCGGTTAATTGACAATTACCTTATATTACCAATATTTCTAGTAAAGTCAGATATCCTCCCTCAACACTGCACCAAAAAGGCACATGCTAGGAACAGTCCTTTTAATTGACAATTACAATATTACCAATATTTCTAGTAAAGTCAGATATCCTCCCTCAACACTGCACCAAAAAGGACACATGCCAGGAATGGTCCTGTAAATTGACAACTACCTTTCAATATTTCTCCTGACATCAGATATTTCTACATTTCCCCGCACCATAAGGGCACACGCCAGGTACAGACTGTGTTTAGGGTCCGTCTTTAACAGTTGATAGTCCTTGGAGAAGGCATCTGAAAACATCTGGTCCAGTCTGAAAAATATATATGTAACACAGTATGTCAGTAAATGTGGAGTCATCTATAGCCATTCCCAGACAAAGAGAGATAGTATACATTGGGAATATGCTGTCAGTGCCTATTACTATCAAGTTTATTAGGTGAGGCTTATATAGAAAACAAAAAAATGGTGAGGCTCTGCCGATCTATTCTGCATTTTTAGGCACTAAAATATATTCTTTTTATTCTGTAGATTATCCACATTTTCTGTATGAATTACTTGTTTTATTACATTTCTATGCGTGAAAGATCGGGATTTCTCAGTGCAAGAATATTCATAATCGCTAAATATTAATAACTAACTTAGAACACAAAAATAACTAACGTTGCGACGTTGAGTCGTGACGTCAACAAAGTGTTGCTGACGTCGACGATCCGCCGTTAACATTCAATAAAGGGAATATTTGTTTGCAAAAACGTAATTTAAAATGTAATAAACAGATTATTTAACTGCTGGGATCGATTATTGGGTAATCCTTCACTTGATGGTAGACATGCTTTGTTTTTTCACTCACTCGCGTGCGCGCGTTCGTAAAAAGAACCACACGTCTACCACTCGTGAAGGATTTCCCTATAATCGATCCCAGCAGTTAAATAATCTCTATTTATCTATTAAACATAATGTTACACTTGTCGTGGACAGCCGCCTTAGGCCAGTCCTTTTTATTTTAGGATTACCAATCCTCCTATCCTAAAATTTGGCAAAAATGAAAAAACAAAATGTTGTAATTTCAAAAGATTATTCCTTCCGACCTAAAAACTTTTAACTTTATACCCACGGAAAGGAACTGAATTTTCCTAATCTGTATTACTTTGAGTATATCATTTTGAGTTTTGATAAATGAAACATATTATTTCCCCTTTTTTTCCTCTTTTTCTTTGACCCTCCTCCTACCCTACATTTTTCCTTAAAAAATCGGTTAACCAATTAATTATAAAATACTGGCCTTAGTCTTTTTATTCATGACGTCTGATAATGTTAGTACAATAAATGCCAAGGTATTCCACATCCTTTTGCTTTATCAGTCTCTGCCTTAGAAAGTAAAATGTATTAGGTCACCTCATTATCACGCAGAATGTATCTACACGATAAAGAGGAATATTGGATACCCATCCTCTGGTTCTTTTGGCTGTCCTAATTGATAGGCCAAAACATGGGATTTAAGAATTGAATTGGATTTATAGTCACACCTACAGCTAAGGCTTTTCCATTGGTACATACCCCTCCGGGCAATTTTCATGCACTGGCGAGCACCTGGGTAGTACTATTGACATTCCGCAAGCCAGCTGGATTAAGCTTCCTCACATAAAGATTCCTAGCCAAACCATGGGATAGTCTGAATATATCCCAACGTTTAATTGCTCTAAGCCACATTGCAGTGATCTGGCATTGATTAAAATCGCATTGTGACTGTGCTCAATTTAGGGTAATTCAATTGTCGTTTAAAAGTTATCGTTTCCACAAGAACGAGCTATCAGATGGACGACTGACAGCGATAGGATGACTCGTCATTGCACAAACTTGCCCGGCCTTTAGGCAGTAGAGCTAAACGGAATATACCAACACAGCTTTACTTAAATGTCGGGCTGGGAAAACAAATATCTTTTTAAATACGAACCTTTATAAGAAGAGTCTGACTATCTTACCTTCTGGGCGGCATGTGA
>JAWPHD010017347.1:0-45024 GCA_037043455.1 Cyrtodaria siliqua | reverse complement strand
GTACAGACGTTTTAAGTGGTGTTAATTAACAGAAGCAGTATTTCTGAATATAGAATTAGTGCCAGGAATATGAACTGTAGATGCCGAATGAAGATTAATTCGTGATAAATTGATAGATAATTTACGTGTAAAAATATTAGAATTTCCCTGGTGAAGATAAACAGTAGACACAGAGTGAAGTTTAAGAGGAGAAAGAATGTCTTTTGGTGTTCTTAATATACGACTCATGTTATTATAAGGTGTAAACTGTTTAAAGTACAGCGCAAAACCACGCTAAAACAACGTCGAACGTCGCCATCTCTATAGGATGGGTGAAAATAACAACATTGATCACTGAGTACATTCTTTGTGGCTTTCTATGCTATTGTTTTTTTGTATTTATATATACACGAGCATCTTTGTGTTTTACTTATATTGCCTATTAATGCTGCCTTGTTGGTTAGAGAATAGTTCATGAAGGGGATTTCTTTATTTACACTGTCCCGTTTCGTTTTATTGGGATGACAGTAGGGTAAGTGTGAAGTTGGGTGCACCCTAGAACCTGGTTTAAACCCCAGCGGCCTGTTTTGCCACTGACCGTTCCAAGGCGATAGCCCTATTGTCAACCCCTTTGTGTTTGTGATCCTTTGTCTTATTTGGCCTTTTATTAATCTCTAAAGTTGTTCTTTGTTTCTCTGTGCGTGGTTGACTGTCGTCCTTGATACTACTTTTCCTGTTCGATTTATATCTATTTGTACAGCACAAAATGAAAATGATGCCAAAGCATGTTGATGAAGATAATGCAAAATGATGGAAGAAGCAAATAATGAACTGGTAAACTGGATGACGCCAATTCAGTTTTGTTTCAAATATCATATGGTTTATACTAGTTTGTAAAACAATAAGGCTGCGTTTCGCCTTTCTAATCGGTAATGAGGACATTTTAGATGTAGAGGTCACATTTCATTTTAAAAAGTGTTTTATAATATTTTTAGTTTCAGAAATCAGTTTCTCTTCTTGGTGAAACAGTTGATGAGACAATGAAACGAAGAGAGCTGCTTCGCACGATTGCTCAAGTGGTAATATGTTTATTTGTTTTCTTGAAGTAGCTACTCAATGTTAGTTTTACTGAGGACATCACCATCTCCTCCGTGACATACGACGAACCTCTTAAAAGAAGGAATGACATAATAACTAAAGAAACATTTGAAATACCACTTAAGGGAATCATGTTTTGTCATACATTGTTTACTCATGCACTTTTCCTTTTAATACGTTTCTTGAAAGTTAACACACGGATAGAGATATTCCATTGAACTACATAGTCTGGGACTAAGACACGGATAGAGGTATTCCATTGAACTACATATTCTGGGACCTCTTGAAATCGAGAACTGCTATCTGAGAAATGTGTTGAGTGGTTCATTATACTCATTAATTTCATTTGCCAGGTTAAAAATTTTAATGGACAGACGTTACTGGGAATACCCAGGTATCTTCCCCCAGAAATGTGTGATGTTTTTTCAGTATGAGCTTAGACTTAAAACATGTGGTGAACTTGTCAGCATGTGCCACAAATCTTTTACTGGAATATGGCTTTCGCTTACCAGAATGAGCTGGAATATGACGTGCCTCTTAAGAAAGATATTACGGAACGGAGGGTGATACGCTCCTTATTTAAAGCATAGTCCATCCTTTGCTTGTACTTGTATGTGCTATGTACAACTTTCCGCATATATTTGATTTGACTTTAGATAAAATTAGGGTTATGGTTAGGTGTATTGCTTGGGTTAGGGTTAGTTAAAAAGGATTAAACACATATAAGTTAACGCATGTCCAGGTAAGCTAGCCTTATGTCGTCAGAGTGCTCCTCCCCTGACGAGTGGCAAAATAAAATTGACAGTCGCTCGATTTCAAAAAACGTCTTCCTTAATTTCAGTGTCTGGTGGCTGTATCTGAGACCATCGTTGTCATAGACGACGCTCACAACATCGACACTAATTCTTGGGAGTTCTTATGTGAGCTGGTACTCATCAAACAGACGCTGATAGTGCTGGGTTTAAGGCCATATATGATTGACAAACCACCGTGTCGCGAGGCTCGAGAGTTTATAGAGAGTAAAGAAGTGAAACAGGTTGATCTTGGCAGTCTGGATCTAAAGTACATGGCTCCTCTAGCCTGTCAGCTGGTTGATGTTGTCAGCATTCCCAAAGATTTAGACAGGTAAGGTCGACTCTTTTGCATATAATAATGATTTAGAATGCTAAAGTTACGACCAGCAACTGTTATTGGCGAACATTCTATTATAAATACACACACTACCAATTAAACATCAGACATGTAGTTATAAAGACATCTCTGCAAATTTTGGAACTCACTGCTAAATCGAAAATAACAATAAAATAACTAATAGATGCGCACATTTGAACGAAATGTCAGTGATATTGTTGCAAAACAGAAATATTAACGACTTCATACAACCTGGTACTGTATATGAGCAACTTCCGATTTCTGCATACAGCAGGATTGTTTTGTCCGTGTATTTTCTGTGTTATCATGGTTATGGTCGTAATGTTGAACCGTTATTGTTATCATTACGCAACGTAAATCCGTGTTTACAACAGACAGATGATCATTGATGAATGATCGTCAATTCAATTAGCTCATCCTCAGACATATGTTGACTGAACACCAGACTATACCCGGGAATAATGCCTTAAATATATCGTGCGATAAAAACTGAGAATACTTAATATTGGTTCCAGCGAGGTTATACATGTTCGTTAAGCTTTCAAGTTTTAAGCAGAGAACCAGATACTTCAAGTAAAACACCAAAGTCAATGCACCGGTAAGGCAAGGCAAACTAAACATAGGACAAATGATCGTTATCAGCAGTGCTGATGTTTGCCAGAAAAGGATAGGTATTTTTTAAATACCCATTATACCGCTTATTCTAGAAATATTTATCACAGATGGGTGTTTTAGATATTTCGGTGTGTTTTTATTGTATATAATGTTCATGAAACGTGTTTTGATTTAAAATAATAAGTCGCTTCTTTACTTTAATGCTAAATCAGGAGACTCAGGGGGCCATACTCAGGAGACTCAGGGGGCCATACTCAGGAGACTTAGGGGGCCATAATCAGGAGACTCAGGGGGCCGTAATCAGGAGACTCAGGGGGCCATAATCAGGAGACTCAGGGGGGCCGTAATCAGGAGACTCAGGGGGCCGTAATCAGGAGACTCAGGGGGCCAGAATCAGGAGACTCAGGGGGCCGTTATCAGGAGACTCAGGGGGCCGTAATCAGGAGACTCGGGGGCCGTAATCAGGAGACTCAGGGGGCCATAATTAGGAGACTCAGGGGCCCGTAATCAGGAGACTCAGGGGGCCGTAATCAGGAGACTCAGGGGGCCACAATCAGGAGACTCAGGGGGCCATAATCAAGAGACTCAGGGGGCCATTTCATACGCTTATTACCGCTTCTTATTGTCCATATGATTATAAAAACATGTTTTGATACAGTAATAGTTTTGACTATCTCATAAGTTGGTACAACAGACAAATCGCTCCAATTTGGGCACGAAACATTGGTTCGAAACGTCCCGAGTAAGAAGCGTCAATTTGCAATGGTTATTCTCCCGTTTTCAGTGCCCCCGGTGTCGCTTTCTCAAGTTGCATAGGAGCATTTATGTATTTTAAATCTTCCAATTCTGTATTTTAGTTTACATTTGCTTCTTAGTTGCTGTTTACCTTTTTATTGTTGCCTTTTAATTCATTTTTGTGTCTATTTTTGCCCCATTGGCCACCCATACCATTTGACAGTTTCAGGATATATAATTACCAAACAGTTTTACTTGTATTTCAGTTTTACTTGTACAAAACTGCGCTCAAATTGAGACGATGTGTGTATGTAACGCGTTAACAAAGAATAAACAAAAGAAAACCTTGGAACAAATTAAATTAAAGGTAAAAGAAATCCTGAACAATACGTATTCCTGAACAGATTTCATTTGAATGCAACTCGTTAACTAATAATAACCTTTAATATTCATATTCCAAGGATCTTGTGTGATGTAAGCCAAGGCGTTCCGTCGTGGTGTACTGAAATCCTTAAGGATATGTTGGACAAGAAGCAGCTTATTGTTGTTTTAGACGATGGCAGAGAAGAATTTAGACAGACGTGTGTGGCTCCCAATAAATTGCTGATCAAGCCCGTGTCTTCTATAAACAGTTTGGGGCACCATGAGCAGACGAAAAGCACACATGTATTGCATGTTGAAGCGACAGAGGTGATCGTATTTCTTGTATTGATGCTACTATTAGTATATTTGTTTCTAATTACTGTAAATTTTCGTATTGTCCCGTTTACTTTTCATTGAGATGCTTATCTAGTATACGTTCAGTAAGGTATAATATTGAAGGATTAGCTCAATGCAACGTAAACCGGATAATATTATACAATTATGGACTTTTCAGCTGTTATACATGATGTGATATGCACCAAAAAAATCATTATTGACCGAGGCGATAGCCGAGGTCAATAATGATTTTTTGGTACATATCAACATCATGTATAACAGCTGAAAAGTCCATAACTGTTTTATTATATAACCCTCAATTTATCATATTGTTTTGATATTGACCAACTTAAAAGAAAACAGAGGACCACTCAAGGAACATTTCTGTACAGTTTGAGGTTATATTGACCAAGCAATTTAGGAGGAGAGACATTGCCTGAAATGCCTTCTGTGACTTTGGGAAGTCAGACCCATTAACAATGTCATGATTTGTTAGATGCCTATTTATTCCATGTCTGATAGCACTGAATGAAGTCTTCTTATAAACTTTGCCACTCTGCTGTCGGAGTTCAACATAAAACTTGGCTAAACAATCGTCCAACTCGGAAACATTGTACCCTTCAATGTTCAAAGGCAGATTCTTCTCTTTCAAATACGCTTGAAACACATTCACTGCTTGCTTCGTAGCTTTCTTTGTGTTCAGTGCATCTTTATTCGCTATAATTATGTTCATTTCTGCCTCCGAAAGGTTCGCAAAGCGCGTTGGTGGCGGTTCACTTTCCATTTTGACAGATATTGTCGTCTGGAAACACAAATGATCAATGGAAGTCAAACGCTTGATTGCATTTAATCAATATCATCCGAACGAGCTTCGGAAGTTTCCGTGGTCATCGGAACGCGCCTCGGAAAATTCCGTAGCGTACGGATAAAGGCGAATGATATTAATAGGCGGCTCGTGGGATTCCCCGGTCTTCCCCTGTTACTATTTATAAAACTGGTCAATATCAGAAAAAAACAGGTCAATATCGCTAGATATTTTTTCTAAAAAATTACTTTTTAGCCAATGAAAACGCGTCTATTTATAGGTTATATAATAATATTAGTTATTGGCCTTGTTACTGACCACCTACAGAAATATGTGGGGTCAGTAAGATGTATAGGGGGCAAGGCAATAGCCATATATATCTGACCGACCCCACATATTTCTGTATTGGGTCAGTAACAAACCCAATAACTGATTTATTGCATCGAGCACGATTTTAAGGCAAACATCGATATTTCACATTCTAATGGAACGTCACGACCGGTACAGTTCAAAAACATTATTAATTGACGTATTATGTTTGTTACTAACGCCTTGAAGAAGTATTTGCAAATGATTCAATTTTGAATCGGAAGTGTAGTCTATATTGTTTTAGTGACCTTCTATGAAATATACTTACCCACTATAGAATAATAGAGAGTCACCATGTGACCGCTCGAATCCAATGAAATCCTAGGATTTTGTGCGAGGTGTAATAAGAAAGGATTCTGTTAGGCGAACTATTATAAAAGTCGATCCATATGCAGTTTATGGACTGGACAGTCAGACCTAGAATGTTATATGGACCTCAGCTTCGCTTCGGCTCATATAACATTCTAGGTCTGACTGCCCAGTCCATAAACTTGCATATGGACCTCAGCACCATACATTATTTGTAAAATATTGTTTTCAACCTCAATACATATCTATAACTTTGATAGTATTAATTTTAAATATATGTAGCTTCTTGTTTGATTTTAACTTAATATGTATTTAAGGGATTCCAAACTGTCTAAATCACCTTCGTGTTGTTTTGTTATTTGATATCACAAGACTTGCTTTACATCAACAATTTAATTGTTGTTTGTTTTAATGCTGGTTGATTGTGTTTCGTTGACTGGGGATCCTTTGGGAAAGCTACAATTTTTGTACGACTTGTTTACCTACTTTTATTGTTAACATTAGATACCGAAAGAACCGTGTAACAAGGCCGATGCACCTGGAAAAAACTTACTCACGGGTCTTGGCTACATACCTAAACCTATTGGCATTCCCATGGAAGAACACCAGAATCCAGATTCAGTTAGTAAAGTTAGCATAAATGCCGTAGTGGATGTTCCATTGTCAACCAAAAAAACACAGGAGAAAGGGCAAATACTTGACCGAAGAGCAATATTTGCGAAAGGAATATCTGCCAGTGATATACCTGTCCCAAAATCAATGAAAGGTGCGAACAAGTAACTATTATATTATTACTGGTTTGTTGTATAATGCTTAAAATATTCCATTTATTAATTATTATAATTGTTATATAACTAAAGAATTAATTATTATAATTGTTATATAACTAAAGATTTTCGTTAATCTATACAATTTACTCTTACGAAAAACCTTGATAAGACACATTTCATTTAGAGTTTTCGCTAACGTAATGGCGTCAGACTTCAACTTAGTTAGCAATTTTGAGCTCGCCACTAAACATTACTGAATAACTGTGTGATGACCAGACGGATTGTGGACTCTATGATGACGTCTACCTAAATCCTGATAGAGGGTGGTATCGTTTGCGATTTGACTTCCATCTTGTCTTGTCGTGTCCTTAAAGTAACTAGCCCGCCAACAATGGGCATATTTTGCATCTAAACCGTTTCTAAACCTACTAATGACGAGGTACATGTATACATGTAACTGACATATTTAGAGAATCTAAACTCTATCATGTTTATAGACACAATTTTACCGGCTTTAACAGCCAGACCAAACCCCGAAACTGGAGCGTCGAATTAAGAGTTACCAACTCATAATTCATTTTGAATTAAGAGTTACCAACTCATAATTCATTTTACGCATACTCAATCATGGGTATTTATAAAACCCGTGAAACAAAAACTTTACTTTTAATAGGCACAATAATATATTATTATATGACCTGAACACTTGATTGGAGTTTTGATACACGGTTTTGTAGTGTAATTGTTCCGTTATTTGGCGGGTTAGTTTCTTTAATGGTTTATTCTCTTGATTCTCTGGTTTCTGCCAAGTGACTGAGTATTTGGTGTGCTGATTTCTAGGTTTTTGTTGGTTGTTTTATATTCATATATGCATGATCATCTTTGTGTTATATTAGCTATTAATGTTGCCTAATTTGTCAAAGGAAACAGCAAGGTACATATTTCTTTATTTACACTGTCCCGTTTTAAAGAGTGAAATCTGGTTTAAACTCCGGCAGCCTTTTTTCCACTGACATTTCAAGGCGATACCCTTAATGTCAACATGTTTATGTTTGTGATGTAGCAAACTGTGCTTCTATTCTTTTCTAATGTTCTTCGTTTTGTATCTGGCATCGCCCCAAGCCTCATGTTTTTAGCTGACGGTGTTCTGTGAATGCTACATTTTCTATTCGACTGTATACCTACTTAACAACCCTCACAGGAACTCTACAACTTGTAGCAGCCTGTAACTATATTAATAACAATCCATTACATACAAAATGGATGAAGCTATATACACAAGACGTTGTCGCTAATGATCGTTAGCCAGAGAACGTTGCAAGTCGGTACCATGTTGTCAACCCTTCTATGTGTGTGGAGTAGCATAATTAGCTTGTCTTACACTGTGTAATTGTTTTTTTCTTTTAAATGCGTGTTTTTTGGATGGCGGAGTTCAGTGCATGTCACAATGTTTACTACTTTTAGAAATAAAAAGAACAATTACATGGTATAATTACGTTGTCCGTTTCCGGGTTGTATACTTTGGTATTTGTGTCGCGATGGGTTTTTTAATACTTCTTATTTGTGTGCATGGTATAATTACGTTGTCCGTTTCCGGGTTGAATAATTTGCTACTTGTGTCGTGATGTTTTTTTTAATACTTCTCATTTGTGTGCATGGTATAATTACGTTGTCCGTTTCCGTGTTGTATAATTTGGTACTTGTGTCGTGATTTTTTTGTTAATATGTCTTACTTGTGTGCGTGGTATAATTACGTTGTCCGTTTCCGGGTTTTAAAATTTGGTACTTGTGTTGTGATTTTGTTAATATTTCTTATTTGTGTGCATGGTATAATTACGTTGTCCGTTTCCGAGTTGTATAATTTGGTACTTGTGTCGTGATTTTTTGTTAATACTTCTTATTTGTGTGCATGATATAATTACGTTGTCCGTTTCCGGGTTTTATAATTTGATACTTGTGTCGTTATTATTTTGTTAATACATTTTATTTGTGTGCATGGTATAAATACGTTGTCCGTTTTTAACAGAACTGATTATAACAAGACTCGACTCTATCAGAGCCTCGGACCAGCTACTTGTAAAGTGTGCTGCTGTGCTCGGCACCACTGTAAGAAGAGATGTTCTTGAGATGCTTCTTCCAAAGGCACATCGCCCCAAGCTTTTTCGTGCGATTCGCAGACTGATCGAGAGCGGGATATTCCAGTGCGGAAAATCTTCATACTCAAATCTGACCAAACTTACAGAAGTGAACCAAAAGTACAAATGCTTTTGCAACAAAGAATTTGTACAAACACGGCCTGGGGAACCAGAAGCATGCTTTGAACCAATGTTTACAAACAAGCTTCTGCAGCAGACAGCATATGAGATACTCATGGAATCACAGAGATGCGAGCTTCACGCAAAGGCTGCACATTATTTCGAGCTGTCGACAGATGAGATAAGAAGGAATATTCCTTACTTTGTACTGCAGCGGCCTCCCGGAGAAAATCTCATGGAAAAGTTGAGAGAATTAGAAGGTAATGTAGAAATGAATAGTGGTGTGTGGAACCCCATGCACCAATGACGGGGAGAATAAATGGATCACCAAATTGGTGGTTGAAAATTAAAAAAAAAAAAGAATAGTGGTGTGTGTGATGTTTCCCCTTTTAAATTGTACTTGCTATTGTAACAGCGGAAGCCTCTTTAACATGCAAACAGTGGCATATAAGCACACAAGTGGTTGTTTTACGATTAAAATATTAGAAAACAGGTCAACATTCCCTAAACACATTTGACGGTATTTTTAAATAGCAATCTTAAGGGCCCGAACACTAGACAGACTCATAGTTTAAAGGTCTCAAATTACCTAACCGTCTAATTTAGTTCTAAATAATCGGCGCGTAAAGCTGCATGCGTAGACGATGTCAGACAATGTGAAATAATGACTTAATTTAGCGAGTGACATAACAACGTATGTGGTTTGGTGCACCCTAGAATCTGGTTTAAACCACCAGCGGTCCCTTTGACCGTTTCAATGCGGAAGCCCTGTTGTCCACCCTTTTTTTGTTTGTGATGTCATATATTGCCTTTTATTCATGTTTGTAGTTGTTATGTGTTTCTGTGCGTGATTGTGGTTTACTGTTGTTCTTGAATGCTACATTTCCTGTTCGACTTTTATATCTACTTTTACCTTTTTGCTTTAATTGTTTAGATAATAAACTTTGTATTCCACGTTTCCCAATGATCGCAATTGATCTCAGACAGATTATAAATTCTCATGAATCTTGATATCACAACAGATTTCGATAATTTATTTTCAAATTTGTAAAACTTCAATTTACTGATTGACATTCTTCACTGTCTATATATAACGACATTTGCTTTGCCATTCATACGAAAAGGAATTTCATGATGCGCGGTGAAAAAGTAGCTCAAATAAGGTATTTGATATTTAATTTAGAAAAATGAAATACATAAATTAATTGCCATGTGTTTTTCAATACGTGAGTTCTATTCCGAGAGAAAATACGATCGCATAAACAATCGAATGCGTAGTTTCGAGTTTGTTATCCGAATTTATTTCAGGTATTAAAAAACTCATGGTAATTAATCTTAACCTATCTTTAAATAACATAGAGTTTACCGTGCTTCGGTCCATGTGCAAGTTTATGGACTTGGCAGTCAGTCCTAGAAAGTTTTGTGGATCGAAGCGATACTGTATGATGCTTCGGTTCATATGCAAGTTGATGGACTGGGTAGTCACTAGTCAGACCTAGAATGTTATATGGACCGAAGCGAAGCTCAGGTCCAAATAACATTCTATGTCTGACTGTCTGTCCATGAACTTGCATAGGGAACGAAGCTCCATACATTATTTGATAAATTATACCGAATATGACCAAGAAAATAAAACAATACAAAACCTTATTATGTCAGTTTTATGCTCATGTTTTCATTATAAATTTCCCTGAATAAAAAATCAGTTATTTCTTTATGTTGAATATATCTTACTGACGGTCAGTGTCCCTTTAAGATGCAAATACTACCATGAGTGTCCAATGGTAGAGCGTTGGACTCCAGATCGAGAGGTCGTGGGTTCAATCCTAGCCGTGACCATGTTATTTATCCTTGAACAAGATAATTAATCCACTTTGCTTAGTACTGGTTCTACCCAGGAAGCCATCGAGTTTCATTAATAGAAGTTGCAAGAACTTGTTTTGAAATATATGTAAAAGAAATATGTTTAAACTAAACTACTACTATATATTTAAAAACTTTACATTTCTCCACATATGATGCTCCATAAGCCTTTGATAATTCCTTTTCCAGTTATTTCAAATATGTAAAGATATGTAAAATGCATTTTTACTTTAATTATACACTGTTCTTGAACTTTTCCTTTTGTAGAGTTGGAAGCATTTTCATACAACAAAGAGAAGCACAATAAAATCCAGGTGGAGGATGAGTTATACATACAAACTGCAAACGAGACTGCCTCCCATCGCGGACGTCGTAATGCAATTTCTGGAGAGTAAGAACACTTCGATGTATTTAAATAAAAACAAATCATCAGCATAAATAGCTATTTCTTCAAGGTTAGAATAAAATAAAACAAATTAATACACATCAAATAAAAACAAAACATACACATACGCTAGCCATCAAATCTTCGTTGTATTTGAATAAAAATAAACATATTTACACACAACAAACATATTTGCAAGTTAAACGCACTTTGTTGTATTTAAATATAAAAATATACACACAACAGCCATTTCTGCAAGGTAAATACACTCCGTTGTATTTAAATAAAAACAAAAGCATATATTTACAAAAACTGGTTTTCTGCAGGCTAGAACATTTCCTAGTAATTGAATAAAAATAAAACATAAACACATTAAATACCAATAACACTTAGTTTTATTTGAATAAATGAATAACATTTGTTTTTACGTATTTACACAGAAAAGCTATTTCTGCAAGGTAAGAACACGTTGTCGTTTTTAAATATAAACAAAACATACAAACATACAATTACCACTTCTTTGTCTTCTCGTTCCCTTGATTGTGTAATCTCGTGCTGTTCTGGCTTCGCCAAGTCATTGAGTACTTGCTGTGTGACTTTATGTTCACGTATACATGCTCATATTTGTGGTATACTTATATTGCCTATTAATGCTGTCTAGTTTATTAGAAGATGTAGCCTGATGGATTTTTCTTTGCTTATATTGGGATGACAATAAGGTAAACGCTTTGTTCCGATCACATCTCTGTAGAATAAAGGCTTGATATTCCTTTTCGCAGAAATATGTTTAGGTTGGTGTTTACTTCTCCAGTAGGTTTTCGTTGCGGCGATAAAGATTGAGAAAGATTTACGTAGTTTTTGAACTAAAACCTTACTGAAAAAGTTTTTGTGTAATAACTTGGTTTCGATCGTTGAAGTCTTTAACATTGTTACATGCCAAAGCACAGCAAATGACCCGGGAGATATAAACCCCGTATGATATAGCACGAGGTACGTCCCTATCTAAAAGTGGATAGTTGTCGGCCTGTTATCAACCCGTTCATGTTTTTCATGTTGCGTACTTAGCTTGAAAATAGTTATTCATGTTACTGTTGGTTGTTCTTAATGAGTGTGTGTGGTTGATTGTGTCCTTTGAATGCAACATTTTGAGATCAAGAATAAGAAAAATGGTCCTATAGAAAGCATAGCACCCAAACGCACCGTATATCTGTACTGTACCACAAACAAAGAGCAAATTAACTATACAACGAAAAAGACAATACACAAAAGAAAGAGTGATGAAGACAGGTTTACCGACTTGGAACGTTTAGTGGATAATATGGCCCACCGGTTAGCTTAAATCGATTTTAAGTGTACACAACCTCGCTATTATCCTGTCTTCAGCGCTCAAATAACAGGTTGACGTTTATATCAAATTTGCATATTTTTCAAAAGAAATCAGAAACAGTTACTCGGTAAAGCATGCGCTACTTTTAATAAATGCCGAGTTTGAATGCTACTTTTCCTGTTCGATCTTTATATCCGTATGTGTACGATGTCTTATCAAAACAAGCTTCATATCAAAGTTGAATCTATCAGGGCTACTGTTACTGTTGCCACTGACTGACCTTTCCAAGGCGGTACCCTTATTTTCTACCTTTCTATGGTGTCACATACCGTGCTTCTATTTTTCCTAGCAATTATTGTTTATATTGAATACGTGGTTTTGGTTTATTGCGTTTTGTGAAAGCTGCCTATCTTTCTCTCTCTCTCTCTCTTTTGCTTCCAAGGGATCCCCTTTTCAGTATTTACAGTATTTGTTGTATACCTAGTTTGCTTTTAAAATGACTGTTAAAATTAAACATTAGCGATCCCACTTTTCCACGTTCTTCATTTGTTCATTTCAGATTCTGCCCTTATTTATATGTTTTAATATGCTCCATATAAGAACAGGAACAGTTCTTGTGCCTGACAAATCTGATTTTTTTTTTCAAACCAAGGAATAATACAAAACCGAGAATATCTCCTAAGATGAAACAGACGAAAAGAAATATTTCAGAATGCACTATCTAGAATGAAATTATATTAATCGATCACTTGATGACATCTATATATACTCACCATGTACTTGTAAATAACAGATTGATCCAGTAATTTATAAAATTACAATTTCACGTTTTTTTTTAAGAAGAGAAATACGTTATTACAAAATTAATAATGTTTCACCATATGTGTTTTAGAGATGCCGTGCCACTTATATACAACATCGTCGAAGATGCTATGCCTACACAATCTTTGACACAAGTTATGGAAACTCTTCTACCTTTGTATGAATCTCTTTGCCATCATTGGCGAGGCGCAGGCCAACATTGGAATGTCATTTACACCTTGCTGGAAGCTACTGCTGCTGCTATAGCCGCGAAAAAAAATTCAAAGGTATCAAATACAACTTCTTACACAAACAAATAGTTCAATCTGAATTTGATCATTCCATGCAACACGTTCATGTGTGTTTGTTATTGCAAATCATGTGTTCAATGTGCACTTGATGGAACTTCTCATTAATAAAGTAGGCAAAAGTCGGTGAAATATTACTTGAGGCAAGCATACAGATAAGACACAAGTTAGGTTAAAGAAACACAAATTATACACGTGTCATTCACTAGACAATGGGTGACACAATTTAATGTAAGGCATGGCAAATGTTTGTAAAGAAAAGGATCACCTTTATCAGTATGTATTAACATTCACACTAGCGTTCGTTTAGTGCAGTGTGATGGCTGCAAAAAGTCTCCCCATGCTACAAATCAGCAGTGTTATTTTACTGGTCCTTTGGGACCAAAGAACCGAATATTTTAGGTGCCTTTGAAGTAGAATACCGCTTAAGCCGGTGCTAGAGGGCTTGAGAGGTGTTGCTTCTTACATTACTTTTCATGAACAGACTCAATAAAACCGAATCTGCTGCTTTATTCTCTTAATTCTGTTTGTTGCTCCAAAAGGATCATCTTCATCAGTATTTATTGACACAGGGACGGTAGAGGGTGGAGCTAGAAACTAAATGTCACAACTAGCAATTGTCGTTGTTGAGTTCGAAATATTTCGGTGGGTCAGTGTTTAATAATTTTGGGTGTTCTGGTGAAATTGCGTCACACACTATCTTATAACCATTGATTTTTTGACTTGTGCATGCGTTTAATTCCAAACGCATACCACATTTGCGAAGACGCACCTAGCAGTGGCATTCATTATAAAGACCCTTACTGTGGGAACGGCAAAGCTCTGAGTAAGAACATAAATTTCCGAAAATAGTGCACCGAAACGCCAACTATCTCAAATTTAAGTTAATTTTGGATTATTATTCATAGAGATCTGAAACTTTTTGTTTGTATTTATTCTAAATAGGCGATGCGTGTCGCACAAAGCAGTATCGCATGATAAGGGTCAAAATCAAGGCTAACGACCAAAGGTTATGCTCTGTTTAGGTCTGATCCATGTTTTTTAAACCGCTTGAGATAATGTTATGAAACTTGATAAAGCTCGGTAAAGCCATAGGTGTGGGAATACATAACAGATTTGTTTGTTTGTTTGTTTGTTTGTTTTTAAGGAAATAAGCGTTGAACATCAAGAGAAATATATGACCAAAAATAAATATTCATATACCAAGAAAAACATATTTTTCATTGATACTAGTTTACAGATAATACTTGGATATGAACGAATACATACGTCACTTCCGAATATGTGTTAAGCAGCAAGTTAGCAAGTACAGCGCCCACAGGCCCTTCTCTTCACTATTCAAACAAATTATTCTGTCGCAAAGTATCAGAAATGATCAAATACTGGCTTCCACACAGCTTTGTGAGTTTGATTAATTTGTAAGTCTCTTAACCAATATGAATTAGTATTAATAAATTTTAGCATGCCTAAATAGGCGCCAACGCATTTTAATCACGATTTATGTATAAGATCAGATTGGTGGAAACGGTGGCTTGTTCAATTTAATCCAAACAAAGCTGAAGTGCTATTTTTTTTCTCTGAAACGCTCGGACAGCTTATATTTGTAGGAAACCATAAACATTTGAGTATAATTTTCAGAGTTCGGATGGTAAATGGCATAAACACATTGACAGTATAATAGCTTATATTTGGCTTAATGCGACTTTTAAAATTCAAATTCAATCATACATCACTTAATCAAATTTACCTATCATATATGCGCCCTATCTTGGAATACGCATCTATTGTGTGAGATGGGTGTTCGGTCTACGATAGAGAAAAACTAGAAAAACTCCAGTAAGGTCGCACGAATTGTTAACGAATTAACAGATCAGTAACAATACAAAAATTATTATCCGAAATCGGATGGCTGTCATTATCCGATAGACGTAAATCACAAAACGTGCCATTGTTTATAAAGTCAATAATGGCATAATGCCTTCATACGTTACTAACCTTTTCCCTCCATTTTTTCAAGGAAATAACTTAAGAAACAATAACAACTATGAGACAATGGCAAGAAGAACTGAGATTTTTTCCAGATCATTTATATCATCATTTATTACTCTGTGGAACAACCTTCCAATCGAAATTATAAACTCCTAATCGTTTGATATCTTTAAACGCAAGCTTAAAAACTTAATATGTGTTGGCCCTAAAGTTCCTTGCTTCTTCTGACATGGTCCGCGATCACTTGCCGTTATACATGCGCGCATGTAGCACTCTTAATAATGATCTTTATAAACAATAATTTACGACCTTCACCAAGTGCGACATGTAATAGAATATATTATCCGCTAAGTGTAAATACTTTGCTTTTCGGTCAAGAACAACTCCCAGATGCGGAAAATACATTAATTTATAATGCTTTTCAAAAATATGTGAGCGAAACCAAGCGCTTTACACACTAGCACATTTGAATAGTACATAAATGTTTAAAAATGCCCAGTGCAATACAGCGAGGATAAATAAACTCTTGCACACACATGCATGTTTATGCATCACGATAAACCAACCATTTACAAAAAATAATAATCTAAAACCCAGTTTTATAATTTTATGTTCAAAGATTGTTTTATCAATTATTTTAACACAAGATACATTTAACTAACATTTGTGTGAACATGTATTGATTTTCAACTTTTAAAACGAATTGCAGGCATTAGTCTTTGTAGAAAGAGCCCAACAAATACTGGATGAGCAATCCGGCCCGGCTAAAGACGAAAAATCCGAGTTCCAAGCAATACAGGCAAAGATCCACAGATTGCATGGAAAGGTAAACCATTTTGAAAACTGCGAAACCACAAACACGCACAAGTGTTGACAATAGGACCGTGTAACATCTTAAAACTTTCATTGGAAAAAAGGCCTAATATTATACTAGTTGTTTTATACTTTTATCATAAACAATCCACACACGAACTGTTAAGTATGACGAAGGACGATACGTTTAATTCATATCAAGAGCTACAACAACATTTATTTCGATTTAGTAACGCATGCATGTATGCGTTTACAGCGGTATCACCCAAACATGTTTTTAGCTCGATTTTTCGAAGAGCTTTTCTACTCGCTCCGACGTCGGCGTTTCCGTGTCCGTCGGCGTCTCCGCTTGAGCTTAACATTCTTCGGTAAGGTCATATCTCAGACATGTCAGAAACTGCTGGACAGATTTCAATAATAGAATAGTTTAATCATGTCTTTCATATAAATAGATAGCCACGCACATGTTACATATCTCTGCAACCTATACTCAGCAAAAATAGAAACGTCCCTCTTTTAAGCTGTGATTTGCATAGGGTTGACTTTGTTACACTTTGTACACCAATCTAGATATAATTTCATCATTTTATACTTACCACTCAATCATTCTGATCAATATTAATAATCATCAAAAACCAAAGTTTGTCTGTTGCTGCTAAAACATGTTTTATTCAAATTGCGAAATAACTATATTTTTATTATAAAGGGAGGTAATCTGAAAATATTCGTTCTTGAAAGCTGTATGGCGCAAAAATGAGTGAAAAGATCAGCGTCTTTTCTCTGTTTTTGTGCTGATGATGTCATTCTCTTTTTATTTTCATATAACAAAACTGTGTTAACTCAAAGTTTTAACCACAGGACCCGGAAATGTTGTTTAAACCAAATCAAGGGGAATAAGTTTGCCCACAAGTTTGATTCAAAGAAACTTTTTTTCATGACAGTGCTGGCCTTTAACAAAGGTATTGGCATATAAGATTAAATAAAACATAATTTCATTGTGTCTAAATCTATGGGTAAAGTTGGGGACGTTTCTATTTTTGCTCAGTATATTTTGAGCAAGTTATGCCCCAATTTTTTATTGGTCAAATTGCGATGCTTAACCTTTTTCGATAAGCTCATATCTCAGAAACTGCTTGAAAGATTTCAATGAAGCTTCATACATGTCTTCGGTGGTAATAGGTAACATGCCAAGCCTTTTTATACTTCTTCAGATCGTGTTTCATGTAAATATGAGTATGTAAACTAATAATGTGTTTAACCACTGGACAGATTGGAATGAAACTTCACACCGGCATTCGGTATCAATAAATAGCATGCTAAGCGCGAGTCACATAACTCTGCAACATATTATGGCACATTATGTCCCCTTTTTTACTTAGGCAAAATTCGTAAGTAACCTAATCTGTTTAACCACTGAACAAATTATAATGAAACTTCAGACCCTTCTTTGTATTCGGTATCAAGAAATAACATGCCACACACAAAAATAAGTATGAAAGTCGAACAGGAAATGCAGCTTTCACAGAACATAGTAAACCCAAAAACACGCAAAAGGACAAACATGAATGGTAATGTTAACAAAGAATAAAGGCATATGACGTCACAAACACAAAAACGGTTGAGATAGGGCTACCGTCTTGGAACGGTCAGTAGCAAAAAAAAAACGCTGGTCATATAACTATGAAACATATTTTGGCACAGTTATACTCTTTTTACAAACCAAGGCAAATTGTTTTGAAATCTGAATATAAGCTAATATATATTACACATTGCAATGAACCTTCACATATTAGAAGAAAACATCTAGTTAAGAGCTATCGTATTGAGAAGTTTACAGTATTTACATGATATTTTAACATAATTATGCCCTTTTTTCAACTTAGTTCCTCGTAAATAGACAATACCTCGAAAGCCTCCGACAGCTCTTGTTATAAGTATTTTAAGCTAATAAGAGTGCATCGGGGTTTCTTATGTAAATAATGAACTATTATGTAATATAAGTATAGTGTATTTTAAAATTCAAATTAAATCCTTTATACATAATATATTATGCATTTTTAAAGAACCTTTTTCACCACAAAAAAATAATTCTGCATAACGTTTTTATTCATTAATATTTAATTATAATGCACTTTGTTGTTAATATTTCTTGACGACCTTGACAACCCTTTGTATGTTATATAAGCTATAATACGTATCTTTTTGAGCTTTCATAGCTTATTGGAAATTTTGAAACAAAACATTTTCATCTTCTGCACGTCGAACGTGTTATTGTTCGTGTTATTAAATTTTCGTGTTATTATATTACTAGAAAAAATAGCCATGTGTATATATATCATACCTTTAGAACGTTTGCCATATATGTCTTTCTTTGGGAGCCGATGTGTTCTGTGTTAAAAATGACGTAAAACACCATACAAACAATCAAACAAAACTGCTCCACTCGATAATTATGTTGCAGTTACAGTAAAACATCTAGCCTCAACGTGATAACTAACGCAGTAGAGTTTTTACCACTAACTACTCCAGCGTGCACGGCAGTTTGGACGTTAGACGTATACGTGTCTATTTATATTTATATTGTATTGCTCTTAAATGAAACACTTTAGCGTGTTGTATTTTAATTCCCAATGAAAAACATTTAGTTTTGGGGCGGAGCTAAAACAAACAAGGTGCAGTTTATTTCTATGATGACCTTAGTCTGTTTGTACGACGTAACGTCATCCTGACGTTCTCATGTTAACTGTCGTAAATATAGATATAAGAATCGAACAGGAAAATCAGCATTCAAGGACGACAGTCAACCACAAACACACACGGAAACAAAGAACAAATTTAAAGATGAATAAAAGGCCAAATAAGACATCACAAACACAAAAAGGTTGACAATAGGGCTACCGCCTTGGAAAGGTTGTTGCTAAGAAATAGCATGCAATGTTGGCAACGTCGTTGTTCCAACAGTATGCATAACAGTATTAAAACTCTATTTTTAGCACAACTACAAATTATTTACATTATTAAAGTCTGAAAAACAAACTTAATGTAAATATAAGTATTGAGTTCGATATTTCGATGTTTCTATGGAGTTTCTATGTACGGCTTTAGCAAGTTTAAAGTTAGGGAGAAGAACGTTATAGGGAGAAGACCGTTATGCTTCATGCACTTTACACTTGCCTAATGTTTTTCATAACCCATGGAAAGATCAAAATATCTAATTCAATCCTTTATTAGAGACATACTCTGAGTTTCTAATATCAAAGATCGGACTGTAAAACACCTATCTGCACGTTTATGCTGGAGCAACTATATTCAGCATATATTTAACATAACGTGTCGTGTTGAATATAAAGAAACGAGCGCGTTTCATCATCATTTGCTACACAAACTTATAGCGTATCTTAATGGTAGATTTCAATTACATATGATGATTCCGAACACTAGTTTCATGTATTGGAAAGCATTTGAAACTGTGTAGACTTAATGATAAATTCTCTCTTTTAGATATTGTTTGAAGCCGGATATATACCGGAAGCATATAAGCGACTATCGAAAGCAGCCTCACTTCTTGGTATACGACAGTCAGAGAAGCCAAATTCATCTCGAGTGTATACTGTCTTGCTATTAGCACGGTTTATTTGGTATTGGAAATTTCACGCATCTCGGAAGAAGTAAGTTCGGTTTTCTAATTGACTGCTCATACATAGTGGTATGACGAGGCGTCATGACTCTCGTCCATCCGTGTGTATACTTTCCTTTTTAGCGAATACTCCCAACAAATGGCAAAGTTTCACGACATTTCGCAGGAGTATGTCTTTGTGTGGTAAATTATACTTCTGCAAAATCAAAGCTGGCCGTTACGTTAAACTGAATGAAGGTTTCGATTAAAAATGACGGTCAAAACTAAACTTTCATTTGAAATGCGTATCATATATTCTATTGTTCAATCATATACTTTATTAAAAACATAACTGCATGTTTAGCTCTAATAGCTGAAGGCCATCTGAAATTATGGAATGAAGAGTTGTCCTTCCGTCGAGTCTGTTAAATATTGCCTCGTTAAGGCAATAGATTCTTCATTTCTGACCTGATCTTTACCAAACATTTACCAGATTGTTAATATTAAGAAAAGCTTGGACAAGTTTTGAAAACCAGCAAGATCAAACCACTTAAACTATATTTATGGTGTTTGGTTCCTAGTTACGACAATAGGGCCTTCAATGTTCATGTGATCTTTACCAAACTTGACCACATTGTTGACGTTAATAAAGTCTTAAAGAAGTTTGAAACCGGTTAAATCGAACGAGTTGCGGCCCCTGATATAGTTAAATGTGACATATTGTGCCTTGTTAAGACGATAGGGATTCAATTTTACATCTGATCTTTACTAAACTTGGCCAGATTATTGATATATATATATTAAAACTCAAACAAATTCGAAAATCTCAGCTAAATCTGATCAGATACGACAGTGCTATAGCCCATGATTTATTAAAAAATGTTTTATTTTAGTTTGTTCAATCTGTGGCTAATTATTTTTCACATGTCTTTTACAAAACTCGATCAGAATGTTAATATTAATAAAAGCTTAAAAACCGAACATATCTGACCTGACTCAAATCCATTCCTAGCCCCCACACATGCCCCTCTCCCCCTACACTCCACCTATCCTCCCGCATCCAACTATTTTTTAAATATTTTGTTTTTTTAAGTTATCTCTGATGGTCATAGAAAAACGTGGGACAAGTTAAACTAAACTATCCATATCCGTATCAGACTAGAAACAGAAGTTATGGCCTTTGAATGATTTAAAAATGTTTGTAACAGTTTATGTCCTTCATTTCTTCATCAGACCTTTGCCAAACCTGTACCGAGTAGTAATTTCAATAAAGGAATAAAAGTTCAGTAAAGTTTGAAACAGTCCTATATGAAACCCCATCGTATCCCTCATCTCCCACCCCCACACCCTCCCCCTTTCTCCATTTTCCAGGCTTTGTTTTTCACCTGTTTCCAACAAATTTGTAAAAGGATGTTTATCATTGAAATATAACTCATGGACACAAATTACAGCCAGTAGAGCGAGGTGATAGGACCTCGTGGGCCTCTTTTTCAAGCTTCAGGTTGAAACTTCATAAAAGTCAAATTTCATGTGATATCAGCGTCCTAAGATACAATATCTAACCACAAGAACGAAGACATAAGTAATAATAAATGCAAACGACATCACAAACACAAAAGGGTTGACAATAGGGCTACCCCCTTGGAACAGTCAGTGGCAATGTAGGCCACTGGGTTTTTTATACCGGTTCTAGGGTGCACCAAACCTCACACTTACCCTACTGTCATCCCATTACAACAGGACAGTGTAAATAAAGAAATCCCCGCCATGATCTAATATCTAACCAACAAGGCAGCATCAGTAGGCAATATAAGTAAAACACAAATATGCTCGTGTAAATATAATACAAAAAAACAATAGCCTAGAAAGCCACAATGAAGGTACTCAGTGACTTGGCAGAAGCCATAGCAACAAGAGAATACACCATAAAGGGCACGACAAGAAAGATCATCTATACAAACATCAAACGCCACCGTCCCAATGGGCTTAAGGTAGGCGTCATCATAGGGTCCACAGCCTGTCCGGTCATCGTACAATTAAAGAGGAAAGCATAGTGGCGAACTGTAAAAGGGTTCACCACCAAGCATGCAGTACGTTGCAAAATGATAGGGTCATACCCTCTTTTGATAAACTTTTTAACAAATTTAACAAAGATAGTATGAAAGTGATCATGACCAAGAATCTTACGAAGTTTATAAATCACATCAGCATAGAAATCAGGTTGTGATAGTCCTTGTCGCAGAAGAGTCCTTAAATTACTTTTGTATAATTTGGAAAGAAGATCAGGGTTACAATAATACATTTTTGCATAGGTTTTACGAAGTTTATGGTAACGGTAACCCTGATTGAGTAGCTTTTTAGTTATACAAAGATTACGAATATTGCCTTCAGTAATTTAAGAACCTTCTAGCGCAAGAACTATCAACACTACCTTTGGCGGCTTAATTTACATATTTCGTAAGATCCTTGTTCATGATCACTTGCATACAGTCTTTAATAAACTTGTTAAAATCTTTATCAAAAAACTATATGATCCTATCACTATGCGACGCATTGCATTTTAGTGATTGACTCATTTACAATTCGCCACTATGTGTTCTTCTTTGATTGTGGACCATTTGATGACGTCTACCTAAATCCTGAAAGAACGGTAACTTTTGATATTTGCCTCCAACCTTGTCTTGTTGTGTTCTTAATGGTTTATTATCGTGCTGCACTGGTTTCTGCCAAGTTATTGAGTACTAGCTTAAAGGCATTCAAGGCTTTTGTTTTGTTATATTTTTTATATATAATCATGTCTATGTTACGCGTATATTGCCTAATAATGCTGCATAGTTCTTTAGAGGATATAGCTTGGCGGATAATTCTTTATTTACACAATCTCGTTTTATATGATGGCTATAGAGTAATAGTGAGGTTTTGTTATACACTAGGACCCAGTTTAAACCCACAGCGGACTTTTTGCCACTGACCGTTGTACGGCAGTAGCCCATTGTCAACCCTTTTATGTTTGTAATGTCACATGTATACCTTACCTCTTATTATATCACCACTTCACTTTGTGAAGCGGGGATATAATAAGAGGACTCACAAGGTGAAGTGGGGGCTATATATGGATCCCGTACCGTCACGTAACACATTTTTCATAACTTGCATTTCTCAAACAGTTCCCAATGGATTGTTCGCACACTTCATATACACATAACAGCGAATGACTTTATGTCCATCAACATCACACATTGTTGATAACCTAATTTATTGCAGAACTATGGCTTTTTGTTTGACTTAGAACGTTCCATTCTGATATTGTATAATGTCCAGTAACACATTTTTCTCAAGTAGTTTCGAATAGATTGTTCTCAAACTTCATATGCACAAAACAACGTATGACCTTATGTCCCACTTTACATCACACATTGTTGATTACCTGTTTTATTACATAATTACGGCACTTTGTTTGTCTTTTCCACTCTAATATTGTATAATGAACTTCATGTGGCTTTTACCTCGAAAGTGTCCATGGATTGTTATTACTCTTGACATATAGTTCACACGTGATAATATGATGTGTCTCTTAATCAAAGGTTTTCGATTCTGCATTTTTGTTTACAGAACTAAATACCTTTGTTTTACTTTTTCACATTGAAAACTAGAATTTTAGACATTTATATTCTTGATTTTGTCCATTCTCATCGGCTTTCAGTGATAGTTCTATTTTATCCTTGTAAGTGTTTTTTGTATTGATGAGTGTTTTTGGTTGACTGTTTTCCTTGGATACTACATTGCCTGTTCTATTTTACATCTGCTTTCCCTATACCACATACATTTTTCAGTCGACCCACTAGTATGAGAGAAATGGAGCAGGACAACTGTCTGACGGACCTGTATTTCATGGATAGAGAGACCGAGGACGAAGTCTCAAAGTTTAGACACGCAATTCAACAATTCAACAAAGTTGTCGGGAGGACCGCACATCTACATCAGGTTACATTAATTTTGAACTACTGTTTCACATTGGATGAGTCATTTCTTGCATCCCTAACCGATGTTTTTCGATATAACGACTTCAATGCCCTTGATATATTTATATTGAAATCATTTATGTTTTGAAGATATATTCAACCGATAACAAAGACAATGTACATTGCCATTTGTCCACAATGCAGTAGTAATGTTTTGCCACAAATACAAGTGTGTTGCAACTTTTCAACTAAAGGCGTTAATCGTTTTAACACGCTGAATTTATAGGAATGGAACTGCTATAATGCAATTGTCTGAAATAATGCTTTTTTAGATAAATAAACAACTACCCTTATTCCACTTTAGATTGTTACCGCAAATTCTGCAATGATACAATGTTGCCAAGATCGTGGTTGGTTAGACATTTGTGATAAACTACAAGCTGAATTACTTCGACGGTATGTGTTTTATAACCTCTTTATTTTGACTGGTGGTAAGTTTTCTTTTCCATGTGATGTTTTAATAGGTTCACGGCAAAACAATATCAACAAAGCGCTCAATTCAGGTATGATTTTGCTTCATAACTTTCATAATAGTTAACGAAGGTTGTTTAGCCAAGTTCACATACCCTTACAAAATGAGATCTACTTTAGCTATTTCGATTCTTTTAGTACTTTCTGACACTATCCCTCCCAAAGGCTTGGAATAAAAGAAAGTGTATGCCCATGTACATTTTGAAGTGTTCTTAATCTAATAAATGTCGCAAAATTTCAATTCATCCTTCCCTAAAGATCTTTCATATTACCTAACCAAAAGGCAGCAACGGATGTTCAAAAGCTACATGTGCATTCAAAAACAGCGGCACAAACAACCAAATTGGCACCTTCTCTGAGGTCTTGAAAATGATTAAGCCGATTAAAGGGAATTAAGAACGTTTGAATTGAAACAAATTAATTATCTGTCATGTAAGGATTATTATGCCATGATCCGATTTACTCACTTCGTTTGGTTTGATACATATTGTGACACACTGGTAGCATTCTACCTACTATGTTCGTAATTATATCTATATCTGGGGATTTTACCTGAACGATTTTACCAAACCATGGAGTAATGTGGATGAGTGAACAGTCAACTAAAGTGCATTTTATCGATGAGTCAATTTACACTTCTGGCGGGAAAAAAGTGAAGTTTTTTCTCGAATTGTGAGCACCGTATCAATAATATACGAGTTTTACATGATTGCTTCTCATACTGGAATCCACTCACACATTTTCCGGAGATGGATTTGCCCTGATGGTCCCTTATTATTCCGATATTGTGAAAATAGCAGTCTTATAATGTAAAATGAAGTTTTTGGGGTCGTCTGTTTACGCTTGAGGCGTAGTAACAGTGACTAAATTGAACTTTTATATATATATATATATATATATATGTTTACAAGGGCGCGTCCGTGGCCGAGTGGTTAGAGTCTCTGACTTGCAATCTCACCGCTGTAGGTTCGATCCCTCAGGGGCCTAGGAATTTTTATGTGAGGAAGCTATCCAGCTGGCTTGCGGAACGACGGTGGTTCTACCCAGGTGCCCGCCCGTGCACGAAAATTGCCCGGAGGGGCACCTGGGGTCTTCCTCCACCAGTGGAAACTGGAAAGTCGCCATATGACCTTAGCTGTTGGTGAGACTATAAAATCCAATTCAATTCAATATATTTACAACAACATATACATATATCGTTTGCTATTTCTTCTTGATAAAAAATTCCTTTTGATGGGATGTACTTTTATTTACACTTTCTTCAGATTGAAGCTTCATAAAAACACATGTGCATGTGATATCATTGTCCTAATGAAACTTAACTTCCATCAAAAAGCAATAGTGGTAGTAAATACAAGTTCTGTCCATCGAGCCGATGGACGCAAGAACACATAGCTTCGCCATTTTTTGTTTTCTAAGCCTTGTCTAATAAACTGGATAGTAAGATTCATTGACAAAGTATTCCCTAGTAGTAATTTAAGAACTACTTTGGGACAAGGACTATCAAAGCGCGACTTCTATTCTTACATGATTTACAAGTTACATCCTGAGTTGTTTCTCATTATGTATTGTTTATATATTTTTACAACAACATATAAGTGCATCGTTTGCTAATTTCTCTGGATGTGAACTTTATTGTTAGAGAGTTTTTTTTTATTGGGATGTACTTTTATTTACAATGTCTTGTCAATTTGGGCGCGGAAGACAGGATAATAGCGAGGTTGTGTACACATAAAATCATAATATTGCCTAATGACCGCAGCTTTGGTGCGCGTTGTTGCGCTTATTGTTTCGTTGACGTCATCTGCTCAATATGGTGAAATTGCTGTTTCTAACTCATCATTACTTCAAAAGTACTTTACCGATTTCAATAAACTACCACACATTTTCTTATGTATGTTGTGTTACAATTACCGCACATATATTTCACAAATATGTAACTATTCTTTTTACAGATGCGCTGCCAGAAATGATGAACTGTATTCAGAAGACAGAATTATTCTTGCCGAAATATATGCTAAGAGTTGTATTCAGCTTTTCCAGGCCGGAAAATTAAGAACAGCAGAAATTGCAGGTAATGTTTTGATACCAGGTCTATGTATTTCTGGGCGTTATAGATTGTTTACTGTTTCAAGTAAGAATATTTATTGTTTATTTGCGTTTTTGTATATATTATTCATATTATGGAGTGCGTGGTCCAGTGGTAGAGCGCCGAACTCCTGATCGAGAGGTCGTGGGTTCGATCCTCCGTCGCGGCCACGTTATTTATCCTTGAGCAAGATAATTAATCCACATTGCTTAGTACTGGTTCTACCCAGGAAGCCATCGAGAGTGATTAATCTAAGTTGCAAGAACTTGTTTCGCAATCGATGTAAAATAAATATGTTTAGAACTCATATACTCTTCGAATCCGCAGCGTTATTTGACACTATATATATATATAAAGTGTCAAATAACGCTGCATATATAGTGTCAAATAACGCTGCGGATTCGAAGAGTAATCTTCGAATCCGCAGCGTTATTTGAGTTTCGGTGTGTTTCAAGTCCCAAATACAAGGTTTTGATCTCGCACAATATAAACCCGATGGAAATGTTTTTTGTTTTATCTGACATTGATTGTTATGTATTTATTTAATACACACATTTTCGAGAGATTAAATATAATACAAACTATCTAAACATACATTGTATGCCCATCTCTTAACACCAAACGTATAAGATATACAGCTTTATCCTGTTTTTAACAATTTAAATTTATTGTTTGAACATAACGTTTATTTAAAATAACGTAAGGTTCAGATGTCTTTTTTAAAACAACCCCAATAACCAATCAGCATTGAGTATTTTTAATAAACTATGTTAGATTATACATAACATTGCAATTTTTACATAAAAAGTAATGTTTTATCATACTGTTCAAAACTGGTATTCCAGTTACATGTGTTTGACACATTTTTATTAAACAGCATTTTTGGCATGCCAAGATCTGATCTTAAATTGTAGTCACAAATATTTGTAGTCACAAATATTTAACTTTTACATTAAACATTTTTTTCAGGAAAAGCTTCAGCCGAAATATCCATACGTATAGAAGCTTTTGAGACGATCAAGATGCTGGCACCATATTACGTCATAGTGTGCTTAATGAAAAATGTGTATGTGTGCCAATACTATCTTATATTACGAATGTTAACTGCTGTTTGTTTAGTACCTTTTTATATTATAAATTGTAAGTGTTGCTTGTCAATACCTTATTATATATAATACATTTTTTCCCCGGAATTATATCTAAAACAGAAAACAAAAATATCGGACAGGGAAAGCAGCATTCAAGGACGACAGTCAACCACAAAACACAAAAACAAACACGCAAACAGACAAACGAGAATGCAAAAGTAATAAAAAATTCAAACGACATCACAAACACAAAAGGGTTGACAATAGGGCTACCGTCTTGGAACGGTATGTGGCAACAAAGGCCACTGGGGGTTGAAACCGATTCTAGGGTGCACCAAACCTCACACTTACCCTACTGTCATCCCATTAAAACAGGACAGTGTAAATAAAGAAATCCCCGCCATGATCTAATATCTAACCAACAAGGCAGCATCAATAGGCAATATAAGTAAAACACAAATATGTGTAAATATAATACAAAAAACAATAGCCTAGAAAGCCACAATGAAGGTACTCAATGACTTTGCAGAATCCAGAGCAACAAGAGAATAAACCATTAAGGGCACGACAAGAAAGATCATAGTCAAAAATCAAACGCCACCAATGGCTTTAGGTAGGCGTCATCATATGGTCAACAGCCTGTCCGGTCATCGTACAATTAAAGAGAAAAGCATATTGGTGAACTGTAAAAGGGTCCACCACCAAGCATGGAGTACGTTGCAAAATGATAGGGTCAAAACATCTTTTGACAAACTTTTTAACAAGTTTAACAAAGATAGTATGAAAGTGATCATGACCAAGAATCTTACGAAGTTTATAAATCACATCACCATATAAGTCAGGTTGTGATAGTCCTTGTCGCAGAAGAGTCCTTAAATTACTTTTATATTTGTAAAGAAGATCAGAATTACGATAAAAAAAAATTGCAAAGGTTTTACAAAGTTTATGGTAACGGTAACCCTGATTGAGTAGCTTTTTAGTTATACAAATATTACGAATATTAAAGTCCTCAACTCGAGTACAAGCTCTTGAAAAACGAATAAGTTGAGACATATACACCCATAAGAAGTTGCTCGGGGAACATCCCCATCCAAGTGGGGGTAATTAACAATGTCAAAATTAAAATCATCTCTCTTGTCATAGTATTTGCTAATTATTTCACCATTTTTAATCGAGAGATCTAAATCAAGAAAAGAAGCGTTATTATCGGATATATTAGCTTTATTAAGCTGAAGTTCTTTAGGATAAATATTATCGAGTTGGAAAGAAAAGGTTGTCAATGTTCAGTATGTCATCCAGATACCGAGAGGTGTCATTAAAAGCTTCAATAACATCTGCCTGGGTATCTGGTGAAAGACTCAACATGAAATCCCTTTCATAGCAAAATAAAAACAAATCTGCGACAAATGGTGCACAGTTCGTACCCATAGGGATACCAACAATTTGTCTATACACGGTGGTACCATACCTGACGAAAATATTATCTAATAGGAAGATGAGTACTTCACAAACTTCATAGCAAGTCCACATAGTATAATTGTCTAAACTGCCGTTAGTAAAAAAACGCTTTAATATTATTCCATGCCAAACATGTAGTATTTTCTCTAGCGAATGTTTTTTGAATAAGAGAAATTAGCTAGTCTTTAATAAGATGATGTGGTAAGGTTGTATATAGTGTAGAGAAGTCATAAGTACTTATTGATGAAACTTGACCTTTATTGAACATTTTATCAAGAACGTCTCCTGATTTTTTTATAAACCAAAATAAATTAATCCCATAGTTTTCATCACAATATAGTTTAACTTGATCTTTAACGGCAGTAAGACAAGAAGTTAAAAGTTTGGAGATGTTTGTTGTGGTGCAGGCACTAGAATTAGAAATAAAGCGAGCCTTATACGGATTTTTATGTAATTTAGGAATCCAGTACATGGTAGGCAGCTTATTTTGCTTATCGTCTAATTTGTGTATATTGTCTATGTAAACGTTCAATCAGTGTTATTGTCCGTGCAATTCGTGTTATTTGTCATGTTTTATTTATATGCATGTAGTTGCCTCTATACTGCTGTTTCCGAACATGTGTTTGCGTTTCACAACTTATTCTTAATGGTGATAATCAACTATTCTCCAGTGCAAAATATCTGTATCTTATACATATAGTTTGTTTTTTATAGCATCTAATTTTTACGTACTTATTTGCTGACATAGTTTTGCCATTCGCAACTTTGCCTATCACACTAACTTCGTTTAGCGCAGTGTGGCTTCCGTACAAAGTCTCCTTGTACTACGAATCAGTGATGATTCCAAAGGATCAGTAAGCCGGTGCTAGGGGCATGCGATGTGTTGCTTCTTATATTACCTCTCAAGAACAGACTCATTACAACCGAGAGCGCTTCATTATTCTTTGTTTGTGTTCGTTGTTTCCGAAGGATCCCTTTTATTATATTTTCATCTTCGTAATTAATACATTGCTGTAAAATCTGTTTGTTTGTTGTAGATACATCAGTAGTCTTGATATTCTACATCAGCTGAAATATGCCGCCCAAGTGACCGATGATCGAAATGCCCATGCTATGTATAATACGTTGTGTTTAGAAGTCGCCATGGCTGGCGGTAAGTGCTAGCTATAAATTATCAGTGGTTAGTTTGAATAGATGTACCGTAGGTGAATTATATTATGCACACGTTCTACCTCTATTCACACATAACTCAACCCCCTAATATATTCTACTTTAAATAGCCACAGCAAAATTCAAAATATCACAAATATGGGAAACAGTCGTTTTCATTTGCCGATCAGTACAGTGACGGACAATTTGATAGTATTTATATTTATATTCAAACGTTGCTTGCCTCGAAGAGCGAACCTTAACGATTCAGAATCCTTCTGGTTTTTAACATTTACGATTGTCAGTCGCATCCCATTGAAATGGCGAAATGGAGAACTGTTTTAGTCTTGCATGAATATATGCAAAGGTTTGTATTCAGCTTTTCCAAGATTGAAAACAGTCTCGTGAAAATAGTTCGTTTACATTTGAACGTCAAACAGTAACATAATACACGATGAAAAACTGTAAACAATATGTTTAATTATTTAATAGAAGACGATCGTCATCTATTTTTTATCATATGCAATGGCCTTATTACAAACCACACTAGGATAATAATGTTAATTAGTGTCTTCATTTCTAGGGACAATGATCAAGAGCATCATAGCTTGCCAACTCCAGCAAAAAGTAAAGCACACACACATAGTGTCAGGGTTAATTCAGACTTTTAAACCCGAATTAAAATTTCAGACCTGAAGAACAGCGCTAACTTCATATTTTGATTGAAATGCTATTTTATTATGAAATTGAACATGAAATATTCGAATTTCTCAATAAGCCTGATTCACCTCCTTTACATTGTTATTACATTTGGAAGAAGAAAATGTATAGTGGTATAAATACGTATAGGCGTCATAGTATATTGTAGTTTTATATACGTTCATACCCAAATCGAAAATATCGTCATGCATGTTGGTAATTTATTGTATGTTTGACTTTTATGAATAGGATGTCCTCCGGAAACAATTGGAGACTGCTTCTCGATAATGTCGACGTTTTTGAGAACCTGCGACGCAACCTCAAAAGAATTGACTCCACGCTACTATGTGGCAATGACAGCCGCATTATGGTACGGGCTTTTATGAGAGTTTTCCGTTTCCTTTTCCCCCGTAATTTATGTATTTCTTAAAGTTATTAATATTCCGCCAGTTTGAGATCTGTCATATATATACACTCAGTACATTTGAAAACGCAACACTTGGTATGTTTTGAACTCTAGAGTGGAAATGAAGTCCTCGGGCAAAATGTGTTTTAACTGAAAGAAATAGAGCAGATGTTATGCAACTGTTTATCGCCATATGTTAACCTTTGGGACAAAGAAACTTGTATACTAATATAAAATACAATCATGATTTGAACAAAATACAAGCGGACTAAAAATAATCGAAAATCAAAAATGTTGCGTTTTTAAATGTATTGAGTATATATCAATCAAAATTAGATGAATAGTGTTGATCTCTGTTTTACTTCTGAGTGCTGATGTTTGGTAAGTGCGGACCTACCTTACCAATGCGTTTTGTTGATGTGGTATCTATAGGACCATTTTTCAGTATTAGATTTCGAGCTAGGCGTTTTTATACGGATACATCCTAAACTGAGATTATAGTTTTTGCATTAATTGTAACTATTCATAAATTTATGAGATCAACACTCAAGCAGTTTTATCATCCGTGTCTATTGTTATTTCTTGTTAATTGCGTTGAAATGGAACACAATCGCATTTGAATAAAAATAGTATAAAAGGGTGAACTTGGATATCAACGAACACGGTAAACTTAATAAAATAAAATCGAGTCTGCTACTTTCTTCTGTTGCTTGTGTTCGTTGCTTCTGAAGGATCCCGTTTAATATATTTATAAATATAATTATATATGCTTACATTACATTTTGAAAAATAAACATAGGTGTGCAAGAATGGAGGAATGGTCCAGGACTCAGATATGGTTTGACTACTGGGAGATATACGAGACATCAGAAGATTCGTTTTTCTCACTGATGGCCAGAGTCAACAAGCTGGAATGCATGCTTCTGTCATTGGTCAAATGTAAAGAGGTATACAACACTAAAGTCGCCTCCAGTCTCCAGACATGTATTAAACATGTGAGTTATTAATCGTCTTTAACGACGTTTACTGTGAATTCAACAATGTTGTGATTAAACTGTTTTGAATTTGTAGTTAAAAAGGAACAACGGGTGTTTTACACTGCATCACCAAACTGGTACAAAGTTGCTGTGGCAATTATTTTGATGTCTGCCAACACTTTACTGTACGCGCAGCAGTCACACCATGAGAAATAATGGAATATATATACACATGTACGTTGTAACCGTACACTTTATATCTGCTAAACAATTGTTTTGCACTGTGCTGCATATAAAGTAGGAGGTCTCTGGACCACTGCATACATTTTTTTTAAAAATGTTGTCATGAACCTAAAATATTGTTGCGAGAAATATCCAGTAAAACATTGGTGTTGACCAATTTTCTTTTTAAATAGCCATAGTTTGCTTAAAAATAACAGTATGAATAAAGACATTTGGAAATCGTCGAACACGACAAATACAAAATAAATTCAATAACAAAAATATACTTGTCAATTTCACATACATTTTTAAATGTTTCACTAATATTATTATTCTTAGATCTTTACTAAAAAAAAATTCTGACATAATTATCCACACTTTTATGAAATTATGAACTTGTCCCATTCCAGTCATCTGGAACAACAAAAAGGTTTTGTTTCTTTTTGCTGTTTTTTTTGTTGTTGTTGCTTTTACTCCAATAACACAGATATACAGATATACTTCAGCGCAATAATGCTCCCACCGTGACATGCCAGGGAATAACGATTCAGTGAGACATGTAAAGCATAATTATGTGTATATGCATGCCATGTTCGGGATGGTTAAACTTTTGTACTATTGATTTTATGAATATTGAGTTCTGCTCAACCCGGGGCTAGACGGCGTGAGCGGTAGCTAGCATATTTCACTACCGCTCATGAACAGTCTCAGTCAAACCGAGACTGCACTATTTCGTATGTGTCGTGCTCGGCCGTTCCAAAGGTCCATTATCATACTCTTTTTTATAGCACAGTGGCGTTGCTTGTGCAGTGTGGCGGCAGTAAAACGTCTCCCCGCGCTTGCAATCATCTGTACTGTTATTCATTCGATGTTTGGAGATCGATGAGCCCGATACGTATATTTAGTTATCGGTGGTACATTTTCAATTTCTTTTGTTTTCTTATTTAATTTTTGATTCAGTGGTTCAACTACTCCGGCCGTTTAAAGGCTCTGGGTATTGTTTAACCACTCATAGGATATGTTGTCTGCTTTTTATACGCAGGCTTCATAACCGCTGCTCCCAACTAAATTCCATTATGTTTATTTCGCTGTTCGGGGCATTTCATTTTATTAGATACTGGGACCATACGCCGTACGACATGGGAAAGGAGTATACTCCATGTCCACCGCCATTTGCATGCCATCTTCGGGATGGTTAACATTTTGTACTATTGATTTTATGAATATTGAGTTCTGCTCAACCCGGGGCTAGAGGGCGTGAGCGGTAGCTAGCATATGTCACTACCGCTCATGAACAGTCTCAACCAAACCGAGACTGCAATATTTCGTATGTGTCGTGCTCGGCCGTTTCCAAAGGTCCATTATCATACTCTTTTTTACCAGTTTTAACCTTCAAATTGTTTCTGTTTTGTGTACTTTATCAACTCTCTTACCCATTATATATTAAATCCATCGTTCATTTTCACAGGACCTATTGACAGCAAAGAAGCACTGCAAGAAGATACCAATTCTCGGCCCAAGAATCTCCCATCTTAATTCCTATTTCCGTGCAATATTAGGATCAAGGCGTAGGGCCGTGAGAGCAATCAAAGACACGTTGACGTCTGTAAGAAAGCATGAAAACAAATATGAGGAGCACTGGATGAAACATAACCGAAATCATTGGATGAAAACACCAATACCCGTCGTAGAAGAGTGCAATAAAGATTGGAAAAAGCTTACACAGTCTCATCATATAGATTGGAAATTAATGTCTTTGCAGAATACAGACTTATATATGTTTACATGGTATCTACCTGTACATTCCAACTAATTAATAAATCTTATATGCATTTCAATAAAAAGGTAAAATGATAATGTAGTATGTGTTCGTTTTGATATTTGGATTCTCAGTGCCTTTTACTAGCACGTTTATTAGGGAGGGAAAGAGTGGAGAGGTTCTGCGTGTAGATAATCCACAGCTTCTGTATGAATAATAGTTTTATCTATTATACAAAATGTCCCGCTTGACGCGAACGCCGTCATATTGTTTTTCCTTCCTGACTAATAAAATGCATTAGGTCACCCCAAAGTACATGACCTTCGGATTGACATTCCGCATGCTTTCCACTGGGCTAGGTAGCAAGTGAATCTGTATAGTTGTGTGCATCGATATCGTGCTAGCATTGAAAGCTTTATCCTAAACGTTGTTCATTTGTGTAAGTGTGATTCAGTGCGTTTCTAATTACATATGTACATCAAATATTTCTAAAAAACACAAAAAAACACGCTACAATGTTAAAGTTATTTCTAAAAAATGATTGGCTAGGAGCAAATATACACATACTTGGTCTTCACCTGTTAAACTCTACATACCATTCTTTTAGGCGTACGTTTACCTACGTCTATTGGCAGCGTCCAATTTATTATATTTGAGCACCACCTAGTGGCACGTTTCTATATTTCCATGATACAGGTGATTTCACAAACCGACTTTGGTGATGTTGGATGTTTGTCTGCAGTCTGCATTTTTGTCTTGTCGTGCCCTCAATGATTTATTTTCTTGTTGCTCTGGCTTCTGCCAAGTGATAGAGTACATTCTTTGTGGCTGTCTAGGCTATTGTTTTTTTTGTATTTATATATACACGAGCATCTTTGTGTTTTACTTATATTGCCTATTAATGCTGCCTTGTTGGTTAGAGAATAGTTTCTTTATTTACACTGTCCAGTTTTATTGGGTTGACAGTAGGGTAAGTGTGAGGTTTGCTGCACCCTAGAACCTGGTTTAATCCCATAGCGGCTTTTTTTGCCACTGACCGTTCCAAGGCGGTAGCCCTGTTGTCAACCCTTTTGTGCTTGTGATGTCTTATTTGGCCTTTTATTCATATTTAAATGTGTTCTTTGTTTCTGTGTGTGTTTGTGGTTGACTGTCGTCCTTGGTTGCTGCTTTTCCTTTCGATTTTTATATTTCTTTTACAATCTATTAATTGTATAGTATCTTTGTACAACATACATACTGCAGGAATACAAGTTTCTATATACACTCCTATGCATTACTGCTTATTAGAAGGCAGTGTGTTAATGACATGTAACCAATTAGTCCGTGATTATCACGCTGTCAACAAACACTGCATGGTGGTAACTTATGAAAATAAAAATAATTATACCCCCACTTCACCGGCTTTCACAAAGTGAAGTGGAGGCTATATAAGAATCACGCTGCCCATAACGTCCCGTCGCGTAGCAAATTTTTGTCCAGTCGCGTCGCGTAACACATTTATATTACTTGCATTCCTCAAACAGTTTTGAATAAGTTGTTCCCATACTTCGTATTCACATAATAACTGATGACCTTATGTCCCACTACATCACCCATTGTTGATTACCTAATGTGTTACAGAAGTATGTCCCTTTGTTTGACTTAAAAATAAGCGGGGTATTCAACACCTTCGGTGATAGCTCTAGTTTGATAAAGATTTCGAGTTTTATATCAAGTGAACATTATTTTAAGTAATTGTTGATCATTGTTATAAGCATACAGCATACTGTTATGCTAAACATTGAAACCAGTAGGCACAATCAATTGCATTCCGTATTTTCGTTTAACATGTTATATAATACAGCATTGTAATAACTAAATTTGTTTCACATTCAATTTTTTGTTGAACGATTTCCATTTTGAAATGGTATGTTCACTTGTTCAAATATAGTCAGTCTATAATCAATTTAGTTCGACTTGTCAAGCGAGAAAGTGTGGAATAGTTACGGATGACGGAAGGTATTCAGTACTAGTTCTAGCTAGGGATGGTCTGCATCTACCACAAAAAACATCAACCGTCAAAGATGGCTAAACATGTGCTAAATTTAAGTCAAACACAATTCAAACAAACAAACTAGAATCACAGCAAAATATATTTTGAACATAAAACCAACTATAATACTTTTACCAGAATGTTTAATAACGGCTCATCATTTTGAATAGCTCGTCTTGGAATACCTATTTTAAGGTAATTTAACATGAATATAGATATCAAAATCGAACAGGAAAAGTAACATTCAATGACGACAGTCAACCACAAACACACACAGAAACAAAGAACAACTTTAAAGATGAATTAAAGGCCAAATAAGACATCACAAACACAAAAGGGTTGACAATAGGGCTATCGCATTGGACCGGTCAGTGGCAAAAAAGGCCGCTGGGGTTTAAACTAGGTTCTATGGTGCACCAAACCTCACACTTACTCTACTTCATCCCAATGAAACGGGACTGTGTAAATAAAGAAGTCCTCACCATGAACTATGCTCTAACCAACAAGGCAGCGTAAATAGGCAATATAAGTAAATAATATGTGTTGTCATATCGTGTAGATATGTATATTTACATACAGAAATTCATCTCACATTTATGTTTCTTTTCCATACATTTGCGTATTTCACATATAAAGCCTACCCAGTGTTCAGGAAATCTCAGATACAAAGCTGTACACTGAAAACCACTGACAAGAAAATATTTAGAACTATTCGCGAATGACTCGGGAATAACAATTCCTAAACGGTTTCAGACCCGGATTAATTCTACATAGACATTTGCCCGGGTCCAATTCAGAATACATTTATAAACACGGCTACCTTAGAAAAGCGAGCAGTGGACTTGTTTTTACCTAAGCTACCGATGAGTGTATCCATTGAAGTCCTAACCGATGTGTACCTCACTGAAATGTCCCGTTGGAGATAGAGAGCGTAGCCAAACAATAGCTAAACATTGATGTTTGCGCCCTTTATCCATAATCTATAATCCTGTTTCGCGTTTGAAACTTCCTGAATCCAAGTAACTGATCATGCAAACTCTTAAGGCATGTTAACAAATCAGTGAACCTGAGCATCGGGACAAACGGACACACATGCAGTCTAAGCATGGTGTTAGTCCGGATATGCAAGCATGATGAAATATTAACCTAAGGGTCGCTGCTTTGGTTTTAAACTGATTTAAATCAGTGATATCTCTCATTCTTCTCGAATTGAGGTTATTACTCATTCGAATATTTAATATCAGTTATTTAAATCGGTGATATCACTCATTCGTTTTGAATACATGATATCACTCATTGGAATAGTTATATAACTCATTCGTCTTGTGAGCACGAAACGTTTCTAAGTACAAATAAAGAAAAAGAGTGTTAGTTGTGCATTGAACCCTCGATTTGTCGTCGGTGATATCACCTATTCGAATGAGTGATATCATGCATTCGAAGTGTATGAACAAACACTAAATAAATGAAGCATAGGTTATTTTTATTTACCTGAATATTTACATTGTTTTACAGAATATTTATTTTCTTGACGTGAATAATACTGTTGCAGAATTTACATTTATCGTTGTATAATGCGTCAAGCAATATACGGTTGACTCATAAAGAATACAAACGTATTTATGTATATGAAATTATTGTTATTATTGTTTGAAACAGACACTACGAATAAACTAAGACGCTTGGACGAGTCTATAAAGCATGGTGGAGCATCGACATATGTTCGTTGGGACAGAACTACTTGTCCAGAAAAAGGAACGAAACTACTTGTGTATGAAGGTATCGTTGGTGGTCAAATTACATCCATACTGGTGCCACCGTAGACTGTCTCTGCTTACCATTGGACCCGATGTGAGGACATTGCGAAGATACGCTTCAAAGTGGGGCGTTTGTCTATGGAGCAGAATATGAATTCTATTTTCGAATGAACCAAAACTTCTTTCCGAACCAAGACCACAGTCTTCTTGACCGTGTGCCGCGTGCAGATCAACACGTGCAAACGTGCTGATGATTCCGGGCAGGAACGAGTGTTATGCTGGATGGACACTGGAATATTGGGGATATTTGACAGCCGGGTACTTTAACCAGCTGCAGCTTCGTAATACGCTTGTCTCGATACAGAACCCGAATCTCCTTAATGAGATAATGCAGATCGAAATGTAAATTGTTATATTATATATTCTGTGATGAGTTATAGAATCTATAACATATCCCTTCCTCTACTGTGCTATCTCGCCTAGTGTGCAAGATAGCACAGTAGCCAAATGTTATGAACTAAACGATAGACGTCACGATATTACGTCACGAATTGACGTCATGATATTACTCCGCGCTGTCGCCAAAGGAGTGATAGAAGAAGGTAAACTTGTGTCAAAAGACGATTGGAAAGAAATTCATCACAGAATATATATTATATAGTTTAATTAACATTTTGTCGTGATACGGAAAATAATTCACTCGTGAGAACTATTCTTGCGATATAGAAACTCGTGCGAAAACGCACTCGTTTCTATATCGCAAGAATTTTTCTCACTCGGGAATTATTTCCCGTATCACTTCAACAATGTTAATTAAACTCTATCTATTTTGTAGAAGGTCGATGTTGGTCACTTAATTGTCCGCCATATGTTGATGGGCGTGAACTTTCATGTGATGTTTGCACAAAATAGACTTGTTCTTTGTATGGCAATGATAATGCAGATATCGAGTTATCAAAACGTCTGTCATTGTTTAATGTACATTTTTTGTTCTGGTTTGTAATATTTGCATAATGCGTGTGTATACACTATACATAAGATTTACAAAGAAAATAAACAAATTCATTCATGTAAACTCCTATCCTTTTTGACATAGTTTGAGGGAAGTACTACAAATAACTTTTTTTCTGTATAATCGCTTTTACGTCAGTTTGACTAAATCCAATCTTCAGAAATGAATTTCTCAATCTTTTGTGTAATTTCTAACTGAGAAAACCGTTTTTAATAGAGAAAAAAGGCAACGAGTTTAGTAACAAAAACATGAGAAACACTTGATTAAGAATAATAAACAGGAGGAAACTAGTACAATAACGTTAATACATTCTGAATGGACTTACATTACTTATCATGGACAGATTCAATAAAACCGAGTCTGCTGCTTTATTCTCTTAATTGTGTTTGTTGCTCCCAAAAGATCACCTTTATCAGTATGTATAAACATTCACACTAGCGTTCGTTTAGTGCAGTGTGGCGGCTGTAAAACGTCTCCCCGTGCTACGAATCAGTAGTGTTGTTTTTATTGGTCCTATGGGACCAACGAGCCTATTATAGGTGGCTTTGAAGTAGAATACCGCTTAAGCCGTGCTAGGGTGTGTGAGAGGTGTTGCTTCTTTCATTACTTCTCATGAACAGACTCAATAAAACCGAGTCTGCTGCTTTATTCTCTTAATTGTGTTTGTTGGTCCCTAAGGATCACCTGTATCAGTATGTATTACTACCCTAAGCATGTAGAGATATACGGTTAGTGTATTATAATTATTTATTTTTTCAGCTTTACCTTCAATTTACTTTGCGTTTAAAATATCTTCTCCTAGGCTGATTATCTACCTTCCATTGATATAATCTGTGTTTTCTTAATGTGCTTCACATATGTTCTCGGTAAAACTCAGCGTATTTTGTGAATGAGCGCCTATGAAATTTTCATGTTAATAAATGTCACAATATTATTTCAACGTGCGTTTTCATCGTTCCGCGTTAATAATATTAATATTGTCATTAACTGTTCCAAGATGTCTTATAGTTCATTTTTCGTTAAGGTATCAAAGCAAGGACCGTAAATCACAATTAGTCATGTACTAACATCTTTTTAACAGACAATATAATTAAACATTGATAATGGTAATCATATTGTCGCGTTATCTAGATGTAAAACGTGTATGTTATGAAAGAGATTGCCCGTTGAGTCATTCATCAGATACTCAGGATGATGTATTTGAAGCCTTTAATGAAACCTCTGTATATCTGGATGGCACATTGAGCATTGACAATCTTTCTTTTCTGATATGGTTAACACTATCTATCCTTAAAAACTTACAACTAAACAAAGCTAATATTTCTGATACTTTCGTTTTTTTCTCTATCTACATCTCTCTATTGAAAATGGAGAAATAAGTAGAAAATATATGACAAGAGAGATGATATTAATTTTGATATTGTTAATTATCGCAACTTAGATGGGGATGTTCCCAGAGCAACTTCATATGGGATCTATGTTTCTCAACTTGTTCGTTTTATCTAGAGCTTGAAGACGACTTGAGGATTTCAATATGTCTACATGTATACCTAAGGCTACCGTTACCATAATCTTCGATAAACCTTTGCAAAATGTTAGTATCGTAGCCTTGATCTGTTCGTTTTTTTTAAAGTAATTTAAGAACTCTACTGCGACAATGACTATCACAACCTGACTTCTATTGGTTAACCCATTTACAGTTCATCACTATACTTTCCTCTTTGATTGTGCTATGGCTGGACAGATTGTGAACCCTATGAGGACAGATATAAATCCTGAAAGGACGGTAAGGTTTAATGTTTGTCTCCAATCTTGTCTTGCCGTGTCCTTGACAATTTGATATATTGTTGCTCTCGCTTCTTCCGAGCCTTTGAGTACTTGCTTTATGGCTGTCTATGCTTTTTATACTCATATATACATGATCAGTTTTGTGTATATTGCCTATAACTGCTGCCTATTTTGTTAGAAGAAATAACCTGGCGGGGACTTCTTACCCGTTTTTCTCGTGTGTTGTTTTTGTTTGCTGTTTTTATGGGGGTTTTTTGTGTGTGTTTTATGACAATATGGTAAAATTCGGGTATGGTGCACCCTAGAGGCCGGTTTAAAGCCCCAGTGGCCGTTTTTCCACTGACGTGTAGCCCTATTTTCAACCTAATTGTTCTTATGGTGCCTTTTATCTTGCTTCTTATTTATCTTTGTAATTGTTGTTTGTTTCGATACGTGTTTTTGTTTGACTGTGGTCCTTGAATGCGACAGTTCCTGATGTCCATCGCCATATGCATGCCATCTTCGGGATGGTTAAAATTCTTTATTGTATACTTTCATATTGTCCCGTTTAGTTTGCATTGAGCTAAGTGTGCAATATTGTTTTTGATCAAAATTAATTGTATGACTATTACTTTTCATTGTATTTGTGTTATTTTTATAGCTTTTGATGGAATTCCTATCTTGCCATTCAGTTTCATTTTGTGTGGATGATTATTTTGCGCGAAAACGACGTCGACGTCGGATGACGTCATTAAAAACATCAAGCGATTTTCTGAAGTTTGTTTACCATACGATAACGTTAAAAACTGTGGGTGAGTGACCATTTGAATTATTTTATCAATTTTTGCCATAAAAGGTTGAAAAAAAACTCGTATTTGTTTGTTGACACTATAGGAAGGATTCCGTTATTTTTATTGAAAGTAGTTCCTTATTTCAATTTCGCGGCTCTTAGCAAGCACGAGCAAAAGTTCCCGTGCAATATCAATGTGTGCAATATCGTAGAATATTGCACGCTTAGCTCAATGCAAACTAAACGGGACAATATGAAAGTATACAATAATCTACGATATTGCACACATTGATATTGCACGGGAACTTTTGATCGTGCTTTCTCGTTGAGAAGAAAATCGCTTGTTGTTTTTAATGACGTCATCCGACGTCGACGTCGTTTTCGCGCAAAATAATCATCCACATAAAATGACACAAACACAATGAAAAGTAATAGTCATACAATTAACATTGATCGAAAATAATATGAAAGTATACAATAAAAAGTTTATTGAATTTGGTATGGCTAAATATTACTTGGAACTCGTTGTTTTGGCGCAGGACGAATCGCAAGCTCGATTTGCCAAAACAACTCGTTCCAAGTAATATTTAGCCATACAAATTCAATAACCTATAGTATTGTTGATTTTAAGAATATTGAGTTCTGCTCAACCCGGGGCTAGGGAGGCGCGAACGGTAGCAAGCATATTTCACTACCGTTCATGAACAGTCTTAATCAAACCGAGACTGCAATATTTCGTACGTATCGTGTTCGGCCGTTTCCAAAGGTCCTCTCTCCTCTTTTATATAGCACAGTGGCGTTGCTTGTGCAGTGTGGCCGCAGTAACACGTCTCACCGCGCTTGCAATCAGGACTGTTATTCATTCGATCGTTGGAGATTGCTTAACCTGATACTTATATTTAGATATCGGTGGTACATTTTCAAATGCTTTTGTTTTCTTACTTAAATTTCGATTCGGTGGTTCCACTACTCCGGCCGACAAAGCCTCTGCGTTTTTTTTTAACCACCCATAGGATATGTTCTCTGCTTTTTAATTTAATCTTTTGACTGTTACCTGTAATGCGCAGGCTTCATAACAGCTTCTCCAAACTAAATTCTATTTTGTTTATTTCGCTCATCGGGGCATAGAATTTTGTTAGATACTGGGACCATACGCCGCTGGACATGGATTAATCTCATTTTGATTGAATTTGACTCTTTTGTTTGGAGAATATATGTTCCAGTAAGAGTCTTGGCTTTAGCTGGTAGACGATTAATATCTCTTGAGCTTAGATCATAAGGTACAATCGCAGGATGACATTTTCCTGGGCTGAATTGCTTTAATAGATAGTTCAGTGATGAATATAGCACTGCTCGTGATAAAACTCTATCTATCCAATATCGATTCACTGCTGTATTTACTATAGTCGTTTCCATTTCAATTTTGTTAGTGGTGATGTTATAATATCTTCAGGTGTAGGTAGGTCGTACTTGATTAGAATTTTCTTTACAGCTATAAACAAGCTATGGCTATTCATCTATTTAATTTTCTTCGACTGCTACTTTTTCTTGGTCTGTTGAAGTTCTTAAGATTCCCATATGCATCGTACTGTTTACTATTGGCATATCTTTGTCACCAAGTGTCCAATTTTCACTTTCAGAATATTCTTGCTTACACGTTTTAACTCTTAGTATAACACTTTTTGTTTCTTGTAGATGATACCCCTTCATAGAGCTATAGTCCTTTGTAATATTTATTAACTTCTTTAATTCAGTAAGATCCTTACTAAGTAGGGCAACATCGTCCGCAAATGAAGGTTCGGAGATGTTTACATATTCAATAGATGCTCCTATACCCGGCACTGTCTTTCGAGAAGTCCATTAATATAAACTTTGTACAGGTCTGCACTCAGAACACCTCCCTGAAAAAACCCCTGTTGATTAATAAACGTTTGTGAGAGTTGACCATGCCATTTCAACTCTCATATGAAATATTTTTCTCATGAGGTTAAAATGAACTACTACATCAAATGCAGATTTACCGTCCATAAGCGCTTCATTATAACATATAAATGATCATGAATATATCATATCAAAACAAAATCCTAGATAAAAGTATGAAAGGAGACATTTGGATATCGTCGAATACGATAAATACACAACGTATTGCAGTCTCGGTTTGATTGAGACTGTTCGTGAACGGTACAAAGCAAGTACAAGAGAACAGCTAGTGAATTTTGTTTGAATGTGAAAATAATAATTTAAAACTAACTTGTTTTTATATTTACATGCTTCCTTTATTCAGAGAAACTATTTTATTTACATTTAATTTCTTCATACCCTAGCATGATAGGCCTTATATATGCTAACATCGAGTTTTATGTTGATTTTTAATATACAGTCTAACATATAGTGGTCCAAAAACTTCTCATTTTTGCTGGCCAGTGCAACGTGTGAGCACATCATGAGTTAGATATTAGCACTAGCTTGTTAATTACAAGGAGTAATTGATAGCCATAAACTATTCTGGAGATTTTGGCTGACCATCTGTGAGTTGCCTATTCAGGCTTAGTTAATTTTATCCATTAGAATAAGTTTTATTTAGAGTTTACATCCAACGGTGCTTAATGAATTTGGTTTCCCATTTCATTTATTTTCATTTTAAATTTCATATCATTTCACATGAGATGTGGAACCAAAACCAGAAACATTTTTTTTACATAAAAACTACTTAAAATTACTTCAAGGCCATATGATAGCTTAATTTGGAACTGTTTCATATGAATAAAGTTTTACTCGTGTTTAAGTTTACTATTTCAGTTATATGGTTATTATAGAATTACTGTCATCAGTTTGTTGATATCATAATTATACACAACATGAATACACCGAATACTTAAGGGCTATATGATAACATAATTAGAAGCTGTTTCGTATGAATACATATTTACTCGTGTTTAAGTTTAATATTTCAGTTATATGGTTATTATAGCATTACTGTCGTCAATTTGTTACTATCATAATTATTCAAAACATTGAATACTTAAAGGCAATGTGATAACATAATTAGGAGCAGCCTCATATGAATAAAAATGTACTCGTGTTTAAGTGGATATACAACTCGAAAAGGAAATGCAACATTCATGGACCCCAGTCAACCACAAGCACGCACAGAAACAATCAACAACTACAAAGATGGATAATAGGGAAGATATGACATCACAAACATAAAATGGTTGACAATAGAGCTAACGCCTTCAAACGGTCAGTGGCGAAAAAGGCCGCTGGGGGTTTAAAGCAGGTTCTAGCTTGCACCAAACCTCACTCTTACCCTATTGCCCCCAGTCGGTGGTGGGGTGATAAGAATCAACCGACTGCTCGTTACTTTGCAGATGGGTAGGACCCCCCGAAAAGTAACCCGCCTGTTGACAGTGGGTGGCGACCCTGTCGTTGGAGAAT
>JAWPHD010017346.1:0-45024 GCA_037043455.1 Cyrtodaria siliqua | reverse complement strand
TGGTATAGCCCGAGTTTCTTTCTGAATAACAGAAAACATATCCAAGAAATTTCAGATTTTTGTAACAGTGGAGTCCAGAGCAGAAATAGTTGTATATTGAGATGTTATGCAATCACTAGACTGCATAATACTGGCGTTTTACCAAATGGTCAGGTCTGATTAATTACAGAGTGTTACATGTGTTGCTTTGACAAGGATATATAATTACATGTTTTACATGTAATAGATAAAGTCTGGTTTACATGTAATAGATAGAGTCTGGTTTACATGTAATAGATAGAGTCTGGTTTACATGTAATAGATAGAGTCTGGTTTACATGTAATAGATAGAGTCTGGTTTACATGTAATAGATAGAGTCTGGTCTCAGCGAGTTGGCTTATTTAAACACCGAGGTGGGCGTAGCCCAATGAGGTGTTTAAATAACCAACGAGCTGAGACAGACTCTATCTTTTGTGTAGCATGGTATACTTAGTAACACTGTGACGTCATAGTGGCCGTACTCTAAATTCCAATATCCGGTAGTTGTAGTACGGTTTAGCCGTGGTGTAATGGTTAGCACTGCGGCTTAATAACCCAGGGATCGCGCGTTCAACCCCAGCCAGGACCGAATTTGGGTTAATTATCGAAATATTTCAAAAAGTATTTCCTTCCTTACCAGTCCTTCGGATGAGACTTTAAAACCGAGGTCTGCTCGCTAAAATGCTTATTGCAATACAGCGAGGATAAATAAACGCTTATACACACACAAAGGAAATGTCACCGACCATGCTACAATTTCTACTTAATAACTTAAGTACGTGGTATTTGATATTCAAGCATAGTTCATCCTTGCTTCGTAACTAAATGCCTTACTTAATCCGAACACACGGCGAACTTCTATAGATTTTAAAATCAATAATTTGATTAAATTAGGTTGTATTTTCCTAATAAAAACTGAAACTGAGGTGCTTACTTTAATGCTTGATATAAAACTCAAGATTCCCGTGTGAGTTGTCCCTTTAAGGTATGATTCCATTATAAACATATATATATAGATTGCACGTCTTTAAACCATACTAGTATACATTGATTGATATGCACTTTTATATGGATTCAAATAGTGTATATTATATATTCTGTGATGAATTATAGAAATTTCCCAGTTTGAGAAAATCTATAACAGATCCCTTCCTCTGCTGTGCTATCTCGCCTAGTACGCAAGATAGCACAGTAGCCACATTTTATGAACTAAACGATAAACGTCACGATATTACGTCACGAATTGACGTCATGATATTACTCCGCGCTGTCGCCAAAGGAGTGACAGAAGAAGGAATACTTGTGTCAAAAGACGATTGGAAAGAAATTCATCATAGAATATTATTATATATTTTAAAGCTTAATTAACATTTTTGTCGTGTTACGGAAAATAAATCACTCGTGAGAAATATTCTTGCGATATAGAAATTCGTGCGAAAACGCACTCGTTTCTATATCGCAAAAATCTTTCTCACTCGGGAATTATTTCCCGTATTACTTCAACAATGTTAATTAAACTCTATATATTCTTTGTTCGGCTTGTATGTAGCACATGAATTATTTTTTAATTCTGTCACGTCACTGTATCCATTTTGAGTAGAAATTGAAGTCTCGAATGAGTCTTATCAAGCTTAAGGCATGTACTGTTACGATCGTAGTTAATCTACGACGGGATGCCCTCGGCCTTCCTAGCCGTTTTGAAGAGATAAATTCATTCTTTCTTGAATCAGAACATTTCTAAACATTTACATTTTTCTAGAAAAAGAACTGATCATTCCAGCCTGATCCCGCCATTAATAAGTAGACTAATGGCATTTAACTTCCATCATATTTGGTAACAATATAGAAATTCAGCCTGCAACAGCTTTAGTTATAATACATAATAAACACTCCACCTGTCTACCATTCAGAGTTTGTATGGGTTCGACAGTGAACATAATTTACCAATAAGTTACTGTGTTATTTACCCTTGATTGCGTCTTTTACATTTAATACCATTTTAGCGTTCACACAACCTCCTGTCCTTTGGTTTAACTCGGTACAGTTTGAATTGATTGTGTTGAGCGTTGGAACATTGCCTGAAACTAATTTAATTATATCAGAAATGTCATCTGTTAGCTTTAGGCTTCGCGAATTCACATTTTGCTAACAAGCAGTACATATAAATGCGATAAAAACAAATTAAATTGTTCATCTTATTTAGGACACATTTTCGAATTGTATCTTTAATATAGAATTTATGCTCTTACAGGATCACTCAAATCTTCATGACGTGCAGTTCTGATTATTTTACCAGTTCATATTTAAGACGCTGCTCAATTGAACAAGGCAAATATATCACATTTCTTTCTTCAAAGACAAGGGCGGGACATTTATTTAAGATTTGTATATAAATAAAGATATAAAAATCGAACAGGGAAAAGCAGCATTAAAGGACGACAGTCAACCACAAACACACACAGAAACAAAGAACATTTAAAGATGAATAAAAGGCCAAAAAGGACATCACAAACACAAAAGGGTTGACAATAGGGCTACCGCCTTGGAACTGTCAGTGGCAAAAAAAGGCCGTTGGGAGTTTAAACCAGGTTCTAGGATGCACCAAACCTCACACTTACAGCGTGTAGTCAACCCTGCGCAGAGTTACACTAGGTTGAAAATAGGGCTACCGCCTTCGAACGGTCAGTGGCAAAAAAAGACGCTGGAGGTTTAAACCACGTTCTAGGGTGCACTAAACTTACAGAGGTAGTCAACCCTACCTACCGGAGTATTGTCCCCAAGGATAAAATGTCTACACTAACAGGAAATCTATATTCTTACATCAATTAGGCGACGTTCGTCATTCCGTCTGTAACAAGTTCAATTATCTTATTCCTGGAGGAATATTTGTTTTGCATTTAGCATATAACTCTATGTATCACGATTAACCTATATTTCGCGTACCAGAATTGCGTATGCTATAAATGAGATATAAAGTCCTATAGAAACCACAGCGTCCAAACGCAATGGCATCGTAGGTCCGCACTTTACTACAAACAAGGAGCAATATTTAACTAATTATATAATGAAATAGACAAAATACAACAGAAAGGGTGAATACCATACACAATATCATGTTTATGAATAATGCTAACTTTGAATTTGTTATGCTGATTGTTATATTGCTATATAATTATGTATTTTATGTATGTAAATATTGCTTTAGAGGGCCCCAAGGAAGATTAGTTTATACTAATTGGGTTACCCTCTGTAAATAAAGACTTTCATTCATTCATTCATTCAATAAGGTATGTAGCTTTTTTTACGGCATTTTACTTTTCATGTGCAAGACTTTGAGAATGATTTCGTTCCTATTTATTTATATTTGTCACGTACCAAAAGTACGTCCGTATATAAAAAAATGTACAGTTACAGTATCGATTTTGCAAGGCGGTAAACCTTTATTGTCAACCATTTTATGTTTGTTATTTCATTTACCTTGCCTTTTGTTTATCATTGTAAATGTTTTTGTTTCCGTGCGTTTTTTTGTTTGACTGTGATCATTTAATTATACGTTTCCTGTAAGATTTTATATCTACTTGTATAAAGCAATCCAATTCTAACACCTGCTACGTACATATTGAATGAGCTTAATGAGCTATGAATCGAAATAACAGTTAATGGTAAGCAGAATAGTACATCATCTGTTTTTGCAAATAACTTCTGTTTCAGAGGTCCCAAATATCTAAATACTCTTACCAGTTACATGTACTTCGACAACACACTCCTTATGGTTTTAAGTATAATACCGCTTAAGCCGGTGCTAGTGGGCATGATAAATGTTGCAATTTATATAACCTCTACGTTTCTCTCTTGATTGTGTTTTTTGCTTCCAATGGCGCCCATTTTCAGTATTTATTGTCATTCTTTGTTTAGTCATGCTTATTGTTTGTTTTTTATTCTACTTGTATTTTCAGTATAACAGGTCATGAGGAAAAATTCCATGCTGCGGCATACCTAGATATCTTACGTGTTGTGCACTTCCACCCTAAAACACCATCTACAGCTTAATACATTAAATAACATTCATGCAAAACCCACGACTGTACACTACTCTAGTGATTAGCTACTTACTAGTTTAATTACCAGAGAAAACGTAAAGCAGAAACTTAACTGGAATGAATATAGCATATAGACGCAGCATCAAGGGTTTGAAGATGATTTTCCTTGTATTAATGGCGAGGTAGATAAAACTCCGGTATAACAGTGTTAACAGGATTAGTCAAATATGTTCCCACTAGATAAAACAACCTTCAACAGTTGCTTCAAGTGTTACGATAAAAGTCGAAATGATTTTCGACTAGTCTCGGCCAGCTATACCGTATCATTGATATGTCTTACTTGCGGATATCGGTCTGGGCAGATTAGGCAACATAAAGCTTCCACTAGCGATTAGCATAATTTGTTCGCGCGTTTTTTTTTCAAGCTCATAAAGTCGACGTTTGCGTGCTGTCATGTTGTAAATAAACGTAAAACGTCAGTTGTTAATGCATCAGTTAAACTTTTTAACGTCACAAGCTGCTTCTCATATGTTAAAAATAAGAAATTGTTATTAAATTAACTTAAAAATAATTATGTTTTTTCTAGCTGAATCCCGCCAAAATCTCCCGAAACGTTAGGGGCGATTTCAAATGTCCTGTTTGCCACAGACCCTGGTTCTGGATTAGTGTAGCATAGCGTAACGAAAAAATCAGAAGCGGGCCGGTTGACCGAGGCTAATTTTCGACTAGCAGTTTTCACTACCGTTCATGAACAGTCTCAAACAAACCGAGACTGCAATATGGTCTGTATTTATCGTGTTACTAACAAATAAAGCAACTGTTTTTAATTATTTTTTTAGGGTTTTGTTTTTACCTTATATTACCTCTCGCAAACAAATAGACTGGTGGTTTAAATTCTAAATTTAGGCTACGAGAGGCCGGAATGTTCAAAGTTGGCACATATATTAGGGGGGTACTCCTCAGTTTCGCATGAATGTCCATGGTGTAAATCAGAAAGAAATCAACTAAGCATCTTTTAGGTACATGGATGGTATTTATAATAATTATGAAGCACATGTTTGATGTCTTTCAGTTTTGAGTACTTCTAAGTTTATTTTGGTGTATTGGAATATGCACTCTTTGGTTTTTTGGAGGCTATAAATAGAAAAATGTGAACCTATCAAAAACTTCCAAAAAGTAGGTAAAATGGCTGATTTTGACTCACGGAGTGATCAGCATGGAATAACTTTTTAAAACGCCGGAGTAGGTATGTACAATTTAGCATTTCCTGATATGCAAGAGCATTATGAGTGCAGACATGAACCTGATATGCGTAGGAAAATTCTTTTTTTTATTTATTGACATTTGAAATATTGCTAAAATTGCTTTTTAGCAGGTTTTGAGGGGTGGGATTATCTTAAAGAAATGGGACTAAAGTTGTACAGAAAATGCTTTTTGATACTTTTATTTGGTATGAAAACATGGGTAATTTTATTGTTTTCTAAGAAATATATGACACAATGATGACGTGTTTTATTTTTGCTCCGTAAAATATGTATATTGTAATACTCCGCGATGCACCATATCTTGAGATATCTCAATGTATATCTCAATTTATCTTGAGATAACTGTCTAGATATATTCTGAAGTTGTTTTGTGATAATTATCTTGAGATATCTCAATGTATCTTGAGTCCTTCATATCTCAAAATAAATGGAGATATATCTTACAATTTCTCAGGATGTATCGCAACTTATCGTGAGATATCTAACTTGCGATATCTCAAGATCCCATGTGTCTTGCGGTTGGTAGATGCAATTTTAGTGAGATTTTCTAAGTTTGGTGTGGGCTTTTTGCCATTTAAAAACTAACCATAGGTGTAATTCTTGGGTTTGCCTTAACACTGTTTCATTATATTGACAGTTTGCTAATGGTAATGTCCCGTTTAAATACTGGTTGCTGTGGTATTTTGATTTCATAGTAAGATGACGTTAAACATAGAATAGCATGTGCGTGACGTCATATCACATGACGTCATTATGTTGTGTCGCTCTAAAATAAAGAGAATCGCATAATATAGCGGCTTGATATAAATCGGATTATAGGAGGCAACTTTTTACAGTGGAAACGACTTCTGATTGCACATTTCAGACCTTTTTCATGCTATGGAAAAAAACAGACCGAAAGAAAAAAGTTTGCAAAAAAGCTGTTAAACAGGCTATTTCAATGTTATCTTAAAAATGTGCTGTTAGGCCAATTTTTGAACAATCGCAAAAATTCGTATGTCAAGACGTCCGGAATAAATTCGCGAAATGGAAAAAGGGGCGTTTCAATTGTTTTTAAAGGACAACTTTCCCTTAAGCGGGCACTCCTCAGTTTCGCATGAATCTCCATAATGTAAATCAGAAAGAAATCAACTAAGCATCTTTTAGGTCCATGGATGGTATTTATAATAATTATGAAGCACATGCTTGATGCTTTTTTTTCAGTTTTGAGTACTTCTAAATTTATTTTTATGTATTGAAATATGCACTCTTTGGGTTTTTTGGAGGCTATAAATAGAAAAATGTGAACCTATCAAAAACGTCCAAAAAGTAGGTAAAATGGCTGATTTTGTGTCACGGAGTGATCAGCATGGTATAACCTTTTAAAACGCTAGAGTAGGTATGTGAAATTTCCTGATATGCAAGAGCAATATGAGTGCAGACATGATCCTGATATGCGTAGGAAAATTGCTTTTTTTATTTATTGACATTTGAAATATTTCTAAAATTGCTTTTTTAGCATGTTTTGAGGGATGGAGTAATCTTAAAGAAATGGGACTAACGTTGTACAGAAAATACTTTTTGATAACTTTATTTGGTATGGAAACATGGGTAATTCTATTGTCTTCTAAGAAATATATGGCACAATGATAATGTGATTTTTTTTGCTCAAGTATTCAGGCTATGGGCTTGTCATGGGTTCGATGATTGAGAAATGTACATTTGGTATAGATTTGGGTGATTTGGGGGAAATAAGTAGATTTGGTTGTTTCGTGACACCCGTTATAATATACTTTCGGTTTACTATTAAAATTTAACAACGATATTCCTACAACACTCATATTCTTTTCACGTGCACACATGCATGTATATGTTGATACACACATACATGCAGCAAACTATCATAGTGTTAGGACTATCCAATGTACAAAAAAGTGGGTGTGGCTGCTAACTCAAGCATCACTCAGTCATTATCACCGGTATTATACGGATTGTGCCACACTTTGTCGGAACATCTGCAGGCAGCTGAACAAAGAAGACCTTTGTTTCGACAACCACATTTTATGGAAGTGTTTTCGCTTTACAGTACAGCTGCTCGTCTAGCGTGAGGAATGTTGCTTGACCAGGATTTATTTTCTGTGAAATGTTAGGACACTTCAGGATCACTGTCCATAATGTGCCATTTTCATGAGCTGGTGAATTCAAAATAGGAAGAAAGAAAAACTGTTGTAAGATCCGAGGAAACATCAGAAACGATCTGATTAAATCCAGTCCAAAAAGGTACCTTTTGATTTTAAACATTTGCCAAATGCGTAGCAACCCAAGTGATGTCTGACAAACGCGCATCCTTGTCCATGTTTGCATCAGAATCTTACCATGTATTGTCAGTGTTGTTTTTGAAAACAGGAGTAGGTCTTGAATTTGTCCTTGGCGTAGCTGTCAGCTTGTGCAAGGAGTCGGGTATATCTAGACTCTGCTGGATTCCCATGACAATCATTGGCAAGCCAGAGTCATGTGATGTTCCTCGTCGGAAAGCCACCATCTCGGTAGCATGGAATGTGCCTTTTCCGTCAAGTGTTTCTTCGATGATATCAATGTTATCAGTGGAAAACTGAAAAAATGACCCGGTCTAATACTTGATGGAATCGGTACATTCCCATTGGCCACAAATTCATCAAGCGTGTGTTTTGCTATAGCTGTATCGATTTTGCGCACTTGATCATAACCAATACAATGACCTGCAGCATGAACTAAATTCACCAAGTCCTTTGATCTTGTAGCTAATAGTGCAAATAATCAAGTTGTCGTGTTTTAATATCATTTATAACGTAACTTAAATTATGCAGATTGTGAAAGTATCTTTATTTATCAGATATTACCTAAAAACGGATGGAAAGTTGGCACTTATTTGTATTGGTATTTTCTTCACTGAAACTGTTTTTCTATTTTTAGTATCCGTGACCTTGACCTTAGTGACTCAAAACGTAATCCCCAGATTCGTTTTCATTTATGCTACCTACACAGCAATTGTCGGTCAAATATCTCATTCCTAACAAAAGTTATTGAGAGGAAACCGATTTCCTACTTTTAGTAACAGTGACCTTGAAATAATGTTAAACATCACCTTGGCTGGTATTCGTTTGTTTTTGTTTTTTTGTTTTGTTTTTTAATATTATAAATTTATTTATTTTTTTCATTCTTTTTTCTAATTACACTTAGTAAATCTTCTTTTTTTTCTAGACTACATTTCTCTCCATAGTTTTTTTTCCTTTGTGGTATTATATAGTATTCAATGTGTTGATATTGTAATTCCCATATAAGCAAATTGATTGTTCTTGAAAACATTTTAAATTTAATATATTTAGTCATTGAATTCTGTATAATATTTCAGGAAAATACTTTTCCTTTTTTTTAATTAAGAACCAACAACTTTATTCCAACAAATTGTATTAATGGAACATTGTATAGATATTTTTGTTACATATATATGTGGAAGATTCCAGCTCCTTTTCCTTCTTTCAACAAAACGAGAAATAGAGCCATTATTAGTAGTCAATTTTAAATAAAATAACTTACAAGCATAGGCACATTCAAATGAGTAAATAATGAAAATACATAATGCGATGGGTATTGTGTATTTTTGTTGTTGTTGTTGTTTTGGTATTGTTTGTTGTTGTTGCTGAATTTTCTCTCTTTTAGTATGAATGGAAAAAATATAACCCATTTAAAAAAAAACAAGATCGGGCAGAAATTTTCCACAAAAACCAAAAACATCGTATTATCTTTAAGTCTACACTTTATTATATATGTTTTAAATCAAAATGTATATATAAACCATGTATGAAAATAATGTTGAAAATAAAGATATTTTATTTAAAAAAAACAAAAAAACAGTGACCTTGAACTTGACCCCGATAACTCTTTTTTAAATGACCTTTAATATTGCTCACAAAGCAACAAACTATCATATCATATCATTTAAAAAACAATCTACTCAAAATAAAGCTCTATTGACATTTCAGTATATTTTAATTGTTTATTTCTTCAGAAATGCACTTGATGACCTTTGACCCTTCATAATTTGCTTACGTTGCATAATTCAGCTTGAAACCCTACCTACGATTGATCAGGGGATGTTCCAGCTTTGAACATGATGGCCTCCCAAAAGTCATTTATAGCCTTGCTATGAAACTTAATCCCTATTCTATAGTAGATACAACCAAATTAACAAGACAATGATTTAAAAATCGCTAAATAGGCTACTGAAAACGTTCAAAAAACCAACATTGATTGTCTAGTAAAGGAATATGACCGATCTTATCATCAAAATATCATTTCAGTTTGATATAATTGATGATTATTTGAATTGTGCAGAGTTACATTCGTATCTGCTTTTACCGACCAGATACAAACATTTAAAGATTATAAAACGTAACTGAGAAAAGTCATATAAGTTAGCATGATCATATACGTAATCTGTTAACAATAAGAACCATTCATTAGGTTATTCAAACGTATACACTAACTCTGTCCAAAATATGTTGTTTGCTTGTTTTTTTTACTTTTTAAAAACAATTTACTTTAAATAAAAATGGGCGATGAGAAGTCATTCAGCCAGAGTAAGCAGCTCTTACCCATGGGATATAATGTCCTGAACATAACATTTGTGTCGCACTGACTAAAACGTGTAATTAGCAGTTCCTTATTTAGATTTTAAAATTCAACATATATCTAATGATTGTCTGCAATATTGGCTTGTCGTAACCGTAACGGTTCATTTTCTTGTTTCGCTAGCTTCTGACATTGAATACTTTTAGTGGCGTCCTAGGCGTTTATTTTTTATAATTAGATACATGATCATCTCTGTGTTTTACATAATTGAATTGAAAATGGATTGTATAGTCACACCAACAGCTAAGGTCATATGGCGACTTTCCAGCTTACACTGGCGGAAGAAGACCCCAGGTGCCACTCCGGGCAATTTGCGTGCACGGGCGGGCACCTGGGTAGAACCACCGACGTTCCGCAAGCCAGCTGGATAGCTTCCTCAATAAGATTCCTAGGCCTATGAGGGATCGAACCTACAGCGGTGAGGAGGAAGTGATTTCAAGACAGAGACTCTAACCACTCGTCCACGGACGCCCCAAGTCTTACATAAACGGCATAGCAATGCCCCATATGTTTTCAGTGGATACAAATTGTCGGTGATTTTATTTTTGACACTGTCCCACCTAAATAATGATTGAGGTTAAGTGCATCCTAAAAACAGCTTTAAACCTATCAGCTCCTTATGTCATTGAGCGTTTGGAGGCAATATACTTATTGTCAACCAGTTTGTATGTGCGATGTCGATTATTACTGTTGTTGTTTTTAAATGATCGATATATTGTGTTTCTGTTTTAAATGAGTGTTTAGATAGCTGTGTTTTGCGGATGGCTCATTACGATTAATACCCGTAACATCCACACAAAATTCCGAAAGAAAAAGCTTGATCCGAAAATCAAGTGTTTTCACTTTATGTTCATTAAAGTTACATACGTATTTGTTTAAATTGTGAGCTCCTAATTTAAAATGACGATTTCATCAACAAAAAACAACAACATTTTTTTCGAAACAGTAACAGTCAGCAATTCTGTTTTCGCTACTCACTCATAGAGACGGGGTTCTGCGCAAGTCTGAAGATAATTCTGATTGATCATCGAAAAGTAGCATGACGAATAAACAAAGTGGTGTATCTATATCCCATAATTTCTTAGACATATGTAGAACAGTTGGAGACATACAGATTGTGTGTCGACATCGCAATCAAGGGAGGGAGATAATCAATAAATCTGGTCAAGTTAAGCCGGCTCCAAAGCAAATATAAGCAGTGTCCTTAATATTTAGATTTAGCGAAACTTTGGTTTGGAAAAACTATCCTCTTTATTGAAATTGATGAGAAAGACAGAAAACATCACGCATGGCGTACTAGTGTTAGAAAGTGCCGGAAGACACTGAATTAATTAATTCATTCATGTTTTTTTTTATCATAGATGAAGAATATGAAATACATATAAACATATATACACATACATGTATATACGTGTAAACATTATATGAACATGGTAAGTATAGTAAAAAAAAATCTTTAAATGCTCAGAAATGATAAATACAAAAGAGATGTGTGCTGAACAAGTTGCTAAGCCTATGTATGGTCTTGCATGTATACATAAAAAAACCTGTTCATTTAGATGCAACATGGTCCTGTGATATTGCGATGTTTATGACCAACTCACAAAACTAGTAATACGTTCATCAATGTCGACGCTTGGAATAACATTCCAATCATGTTTACTCGATAATAATGATAGTAAGCTACGTCCATCTGTTACGTCCATCTGTTAAATCAAGGATATTATAAATGGGAGCCTGGTAGATCATCTACGTTTATTGCTTAGTAGCACACAAGCATAAAGGTGTTGTTACGGAATCCTATTAGTGCCTTCACCTTTTCACCTGATGTTCACACGAAAAGTCGAAATTTAATCCTAATAGCTCGATAATTATCAAACTCATCCGATACACGATAATTATCGCGTTAATTTCAACGTTTCCACCAAAAAGTCAAAATTTTAAATTATATTGTTACGAAGTTCACCGGCTTAATAATGCGAAGGTGAAGAGGTAAAAATACACATTTACCGATATCAAGTTTGAAGATGGCGTTCTAGGACATTCGAAGGCGAAGTGCGGTTCCATTTCATGCACTATTCAAGTTTACATAATTATAGAGAAATACTGGTGATTTTAGCTATTTTTCATTACCCCGATTGTCTAGTACTATTGTTGTCGTTTTTAATTGATCGATAGGTTGTGTTTCTGTTTAAAATGTGTGTTTTAGATAGCTGTCTTTTGCGGATTACCGATTAATAACCAAAGCATCACAAAGTTCCGGATCCGAAAATCGCGTTTTTCACTTTATATTCATTACAGTTACCATGGTTACATCCGTGTTATTTTTAATGTGTGATTTCTGATCGTTGGAAAGTGCCGGAAGAAACTGAATTAATTCATTCATTCATGTTTTGTTTTATCATAGCTGAAGAATATTAAATACATGTATATCATGTATATAAGTGCACACATTATATGAACATGGCACATATAGTAAAACACATCTTTAAATGCTCAGAAATGATAAACACATAAGATATGTGTGCTAAACCAGCTGCTAAGCCTATGTATGGTATTGCATGTATAAGTAAAAAAAATGTTTATTTAGATGCGATATGATCCTGAACATGTATCGATGTTTATGACTTAAGAAATAATAAATAAGTACCTGTGTTTTATCGGTGAATAAAATACAGTTAGGAGTTCGGATGCGTAGTAATTAAATCACGAGTGCGTTAGCACGAGTGATTTAATTTCTCGCATCCGAACGACTAACTGTATTTTATTCACCGATAAAATACAGGTCCGTATTTATTATTTCGATTCTAACACAACAATTACCCCATTATTTACGCTATTGTTGGGGCACTATATATTATCTCGGAGGTCAAGGTAAAATGTTTATTTAGATGCGATATGATCCTGAACATGTATCGATGTTTATGACTTAAGAAATAATAAATAAGTACCTGTGTTTTATCGGTGAATAAAATACAGTTAGGAGTTCGGATGCGTAGTAATTAAATCACGAGTGCGTTAGCACGAGTGATTTAATTTCTCGCATCCGAACGACTAAATGTATTTTATTCACCGATAAAATACAGGTCCGTATTTATTATTTCGATTCTAACACAACAATTACCCCATTATTTACGCTATTGTTGGGGCACTATATATTATCTCGGAGGTCAAGGTAATCAGGCTGCTATGTTTACAGGCTGTTCCATTGGGCGCCCCCGTATGCAAAGTTGTGCGTTTCAATGCACTAGTTTTCACGTGACAAACAATTAAGTCATTGCTTACGTCATATAGCTTGCGCTGTATGACGTCAAACGTTCTCACCTTGTTCAAGATGCTTATTAATGTTATATGTACATGTGCATAGGACGGGTTTATTTCGGGTGTGTGCACAGTTTGGGGGAATGGCAATTTTGTTGTAATTAACATTTCATTAAAATTACTGTTCGGTTTGTCTTCGTGACGTATATTTACCAAGTGACGTCATGTAACGTGGCGCTTCCAACGGATGAAATATACGCGGGGAATTAATGGAACAGCTGTGTTTTATCGTAGAATAACATACAGCTGTCTCCCGTCATTGTGTATATGAAAGATTGCAGAGGTCGTGTTAGAACAACTCATAATACTAGTAATGTTAATGTCGACGCTTGGAAATAAAATTGCAATCATGTTTACTCGGTAATGGTAGTAATCTATCAAGTATATATCGTGTAATTCTATTTTAACACTTATCTAGTTCTGTTCTAGTCTCATTTGAGACTGTTAAATCAAGGATATTATAAATAGGAGCCTGGTAGATCATCTACGTTTACTGCTTAGCAGCACACATGCATAGACGTGTTGTTACGGAATCCTGTTAGTGCCATCAACTTTTCGACATAATGTTCACCCGAAAATTCCAAATTTCGACTTTTCACCCTGAAGATTTCACACTACAGCTAAACGAGTTGAAGTTTAAGCTCGATAATTATCAAACTCGTCTGATAATTATCATGATAATTATCTCAATGGAATACAATTTACACGAAAAGGCGACATTTTAATTTTAAATTTTCGACTTTTCGCGCAGTAGTTCGAAACCTATAGTGTTATACAGTACATTGGCTAAATAATGCCCCGGTGAAGAGGTAACATTTCACGATTTCACCGATATCAAGTTCCAAGATGACGTTCGAGGACGATTTTACATATAGAGAAATGCGTTTAGCTATTTTGCATCACATGCCATTTTCACTCGGTGTGTAGGTAACTTGCTCCGGATAAATCATCCTACTGAACTATTATCCTACCACGAAAAGCCGAAACTAAATATGAAACTTCTACTTTTCGCTCTTATAGTTAACGGGTTCAGAGCGAAAAGTTGAAACTAAAGTTGATAATTATCAGATGAGTTTGATAATTATCGTGATAGTTATCGCGCAAAAAAAATGTCGTTTTCTAGTTGTCGTATGAAATCTTCAGGGCAAAAAAAAGGCGAAATAAGTACTAAATTTCGACTTTTCGTGTGACTATCAGGTCGAAAGGTTGATGGCACTAACAGGATTCCGTAGTTGTGACATATCAGGTTTTGTTTGAAGCTAATGAATAATATATTTAGAAAGACGTACTATCAAGACGACACGAAAGCACTAAAGTAATTAATAAACAATAAAAGATACAGATATTGAAAAGAGAATCCCTTGGAATCAACAAACGCAAACAAGGGAGAAAAATAGCAGACTTGGTTTTATTGAGTCTGTTCATGAGAGGTAATATATGTTGCAACACCTTTTACGCTTAAATCCAAACAGCTTGGACTAGGAGTTCCCTCGACTATACTACGAGTCTGTTCATGAGATGTAGTATAAGGTGCAACACCTTTTAGGCTCCCTGGCCCCGGCTTACAGCCACACAGCTCGGACTTGGTGATCCAAAGGACCAGTAAGTAATACCACTAGTGAATTGTAGTCGAGGCAGCTCACGGCACTAAACAAACGATAGCGTGAATGTCAAAGAATTACTGAAAAGGGGAAACACAAAGGTAAAAACTGACATATCTTTGCTAAATTCAATTATGTTGCGTGTTATATTGCAATAACTGTATGATGTAGATCAATTAGTATAAGATGCATGTAACCATCTTCTACTGTCATGTTTTTTTTATAAAAGAAAACGTTTCAAGTGATTGGCATGAGAATAAGTTCGACGTTTTTTTACGGTATCAAAGCCATACATACTCGATAGTTTAGTGTTTTATTCTAACTTTCACTTTTCACTGTCATTTTTATAACTCGGATTGATTTTTCCCACACGAAATAATTTCAGTTGTTTACATCCAAAATCGTTTTGAAAGCAAATTACATTTTCACGCTGATTTAGCTATCGTTCAACCCGATAGATTTATTTATTTTCAAAATAATGGATTTTCTGAAACTATATAACTCCACACAATATATTTAATTCAAATTGTTTTAAATCTCTAATGCTTATTCAACGCATATTCTTTGGAATAATTTAGCCATATAATCATCTAATATATAAACGACAAGTGTTATTTAATTTGAAGAGAAAATACAAGTGTGCATTTAAATGAAGTTGTAATGTTTCTCAGACTGAAAAAGTGTATTGATTAGTGGGATGTATTATTTTGCAGCAGCGTGATGCTGAAGCCTCTCGTGCATGTATGGCAGGTCCACTTAAGGAGGTATAGAACAAGTTTCTCTACTTCTTGCTATTGTATTAACTTTTCAACGATATTTGGAAATGATAGTCGTTTGTTTATTAAACCCATAACATTAATCTCGGAGAAAAAGTATATATCTTGTTGACGTAGAACATGTCATTGCAAAGTTCGAGAAAAGTAGAAGGCTTGGTTGTTAAAATCACATTTATAAGTCTTGGAAAATAGAGTAAGAGGTTTTTATAAATTATGAACCTTTCTGTAATTGGTTTTATTTTTAAAAAATGACGTTATATTAACCAATTGGGCACCGACTGTTTGTTAACCAATGTTTGGTTTGTAAGTTTCTCTATGAGGCCATAATACCTGCTGATGTTAAATAATACTAAATTGAATATAATTCTACATGAAGGTCAAGCTACCATTGATGATTTACCTTTTTGTGTTTAGATAACAATTAGCAGCGCCAAATTTGTCAGTCGTGTAGCGAGTGAATGAATCACCTGCATGTTTAATTAAGAAATACTGCTGTGTCTTATGAACTCTGGGGTGGTATACATGTGAGTGATGTTACCGTCTAAAATTTCTTTTTTTTCAACTACAGTTCTAGTCCTCGGTCTAGTTCCTGTTCAGTGTTTTCAGCGTTATGTTGATGACATTTCTTGATGTATTGTTATGACTGAAAAGTCACATAACTGACGAACATTTACGGCGGTCTAAAATGTCAGGTGTTGCACGTTACAATATGCACGCAGTTCAGTAAATAGGTCGTTCAGTTGGCAAATCAATCGCTATGTACATTATTGCGTTTGTGTGGGATTTCAATTATTTATAATCGAAATAAAAATTGCATCAACTAGTACTTACTGATAGAATATTAACTCGTTTACAGTGATTTATCTTGCATACTTAACCCGGTTTAAACTTTATCTGATTTAAATCCCAGCGGCATTTTTGTCACTGACCGTTCCAATGCGGTAGCTCAGTTGGCAACCATTTTATGTTTGTGATGTCATATCTTGTTTTGTTTTTATTCAGTTGTGTGTGTTTCTATGCGTGTTTTTGGTTGACTGTAATCCTTGAACGCTACATTTCGTGTTCCGACTATATCTACTTTTAAGACATACAGTAATTTAGATAGTAATATACACACGTAGAGCATAGTGATTCGACACGACTGTTGCTACAAAGCAGTGAAAGTACTACATCTAAATGAGATTAACTTACAAGTAAATGCAGAAACAATTGCAAAGACGAGTTCGGTCCTAGATACGTTCATTGGATACAGTGAGGCAACACAAACATAAGGTAGAACGTCATTCTCCCTGCCAACCGCTACTCGTAAGGTGCTCAGAGAATCTCCAAATCCTATAAAAGGAATACAACGTCGATTAATAAATAAGCTGAAACAAATAATATAGATTAAGGAAGTTATATTTAACAAACGTTCGGTGTCTATCTTTACTAAAATGTTAATGGTTCTGAAATAATAAGAAACAAAAATAGATATACACAAAGTATGTCTGACATCTTTTTTCGACAAAATCTGTAATTGATTAATATTTGTTTGACCATATAATTATCAGAAAGAATGTACGACAGACGATATAATTCGCAACAACATATGTTTTTCCAGTGGTAATCGTATATGTCTGACAGCATTACTAAGTATATCAAGTTAACTAGTTATCGATTCTTCAAGGAACAGTTACCAGACACGCTAAATTCCGAAGTCGTGGTTTCATTAATGAAATAATTGAGCTTAGATTCGATACGACAATTGATATCGACCATGCATTACTTCGAAACCTAATCAAGAAGACACATACATTCACTAAAACAGTCTCACATAATATATTCATTAACGAAATAATAAATTAACGTTTATTTCCTTTACCTAAATATTCGTTTGCATGATGAATAGTATTGACTGCCCCATCTAATATTCCTTTCCGTGATGAATAGTATTAAATGCCTCGTTTACTTCCGTTACCTAAATCTTCGTTTCCGTGATGAATGGTAGCAACTGCCTGGTCTATTCAGGGGCATAGCTAACATAAAATCCTTCCACGTTTTTTGTTTTAAAGCTTAGCTTTGTAATATATTTAACAGAACACTTGTGTGGTATTTGAAGAAATACCTTTTGACAAATTTGAAAATTACCATTTGACAAAGTTGAATTACCTACACTGTGAAATTAATTAAGAAACGAATGTTGACCCTTAACCCCTCGTCTCGTCTATTTACGTTACATAAATATTCGTTTCCGCGATGAATAGTATCAACTGCCTGGTCTATTGCCGCTACCGGTAAACAAAACATGTTATACACATTGACGGGGATGCTCCGATTTAGTTTTAGTAAAACGTTGGTATGTTTTGGCTGTACAAATACTACTTGTTTAAAGTTTGTTTTAAGTCATATAAACTACTTTTCTTTTATTGTCTAATGTTTATGCAAAATGCGAGAAAAGCATAAACAATGTTGACTAATGTTTTTTTATATTTATTCTGAGAGATATAAAATTCGTTCCATTCCTTAGAGCAATGCGTATGATAGACATGATATAGCATCCGACCATTTAAAGGAGTGTCTCGGTAATTTCTGTTCGAATTTTTCCAAAATAGCATTAGTTATTACGAATGAGCACAATAATAAATAAATCCTCTCACAAATATATTTTATATTTTTAAAAGCATCCAATTCAAAATTAACTTTTTACTGAACAGAACTCAACTCAACTGCTGGGCTACTCCCAGAGCTAGGCTGTTTATATACTGCCCAAATATTGTTCGAAAAGCTTCCCCAATGAAATTAGTCCAAATTTCATCCTAAATGAATCTGCATAAATAATTTGCATACGTGTTTACATCTATATCATTTTTAACTTTCTTCAAGGCCAAATCAATAATAGCATGCAACAATGCATGTACACATTCTTATTAGCCGTATTATACCTGTTCTAAGCTAGTTCGAAAGAAAATGAAAAACAACTAATCTAAACTGCATTGAGGCTTCGTCAGACAGTTTAATTCTGATTCTGCATTACGGGTATTACATTTTAACTGTCTAGACATGGCTAGATTACGGAAACACATGATTAAAGTTAATCGACGGGGTTAGTACAGTGAAGCTTAATAGCCCAACAGTAGATGTAACAATAGAACATGAAACGTAGCGTTCAAGGACGGCACACAGAAACAAAGAACGACTTTACATATGAATAAAATGCAAGATAATATCACAATCACAAGCGGATTGACAATAGGTTACCGCCTTGGAAAGGTCAGTGGCAATAAAGCCGCTTGTGGGTTAAACCAGGTTCTAGGGTGCACAAAGCCTCGTCTATTTCTGTTGCCTAAAAATTCCTTTCCGTAACAATACTAATTGACGTTTTTGTTGTTGTTTTTTAATTCATTAACAATTTGAAAATCATAAACATTGTGGGCGTTATTTGCTATGTTTCTCTGTTAAATAAATAGAAAACTCGCTCCATTTCTTTGAGCAATGCCTATGCTAGGCATGATATAATATATACCACCTGACCGTTTAAAGGAGTGGCTCGGTAATTCATGTTAGTTCTTTTCCAGAATAACAATTTTTATTCCACGGTTACCCTAGCTATGCCGCATTATACGAGTTATACACTCGGTTGACATAAAGGATAACAAAACTAACCTAGACGACTTTTAGTCTACATGGTAAAGTTTATTCTAATTCCGCTTTACCTCTTAACGGTCTTATCATGGCTAGATTACAGCAATATAATACAATTGATCAACGGTTTAAAACAATGAAACTTACTTATAGTGAATTATTAACGCTGACAAGTTAGAATAGAAATGGAAATATTTTGAAAACTGCCAATTCTGCAGATAAATATAGCGGTTAAAAATGACCTTACAAAAATGGACAATTTCTATCTGAGATATTATGTCGACCGAGTGCAATAGTTGAACAAGAACAATGTCAGTCAATAAAAGAGATTTTATTGAGTCAGAATCATGTATTCATTTTCTATTTAAATTTGGATTTCCAGATAAAGAGAAATTCATTGAAAACACTTTAACAACTTTTAGGCGCAAATATATATCTCATGGTCGTAAACCAAATGGTAACTTCAAGCAGAAATCACGTGTAACAGTGTCAGTCGCTAATTTAGACAGTCTGGAAAGCACTCTATGCTTCACTCCTCATTTTTTTTCCATTTCTGTGCTTAGGTTGATCGATGAGAAAGCCGACAAAATGTGTATTCGTAAAGGTTCTTTATTGTCTTGCCCACTTAGTGGATAGCGAGACATAGCAGTCACTTTTCCGGCGGCGGCGGCGGCAAATTTTAAATCAACTATATTTCAAAAACCGCTGCTCGAATTTTTCTGAAACTTTATCAGATGCTTAGTTGGAACAAGGGATATCACGTAATGCCAAAGTTACCAAGGTCAAGGTCATATTTTGCGTTATTTTCCCAAAACTTAACCTTGGTTAGGTAACTTAACCTCAGTTAACTGTACGCGATTGCTTCAGTTTCTTTGTTTGATACTTGGTCATATGTATTGTTGGCATTGGTGGACATCACTGAACGACAAAAAATACCAAGGTCAAGGTCATATTTCGCTTATTTTCCCCAAACTTAACCTTTGCTAGGTAATTTAACCTTGGTTAGGTGACTTAACCTCAGTTAACTTTATGTGATTGCCTAATTGTATGTCTTTGATACTTGGTATGGTTGGAATTGGTGGACATCGCTGAACGACAAAAAATTCCAAGGTCACGGTCAGGTTTTGCGTTATTTACCCTAGACATCAGTTTGGTTAGGTAAGTTAACCTCAGTTAACTTTTTCTGATAACTTTAATTTATTTGTTTGATACTTGATAATATGTATTGTTGGCATTGGCATCACTGAATGAAAAAAATTACTAAGGTCAAGGTCATATTTTACGTTATTTTCCCTGGTTAGGTAACTTAACCTTGGTTAGGTAACTTACTTAACCTCAGTTAACTTTATGTGATTATCTCACTTTATGTCTTTGATACTTGGTCATATGTACTGTTCTACACCCGCTAAACGAAGTTTATGGGGGTATACTGTTTTCACCCGTTCCGTCTGTCTGTCTGTAGACGCAACATTGTCCCTACATAACTCCTCTCCTTCTGAAGCTAATCTGACAAAACTTCATGCGTGGACTGCCTGTGATGAGAGGATGACTCTGAGGTTAGTAGGTGAAACAGTCAAGGTCACCATGACTTGATAATGAAAAACCTTGTCCACTCCATAACTCCTTTCTCCCTGAAGCAAATCTCATGAAACTTTAAAGATAAACTGGCTGTGGTGAGAGAATGACACCTACTGATTTTGAGGTCAGTAGGTCAAAGGTCAAAATCAACAGCACCCGATAATGAAAAACATTTTCCGTTCCATAGTTTCTTTCTCCCTGAGGCAAATCTCATGAAACTTAATAAGTCAACTGCCTGTGGTAACAGGACAACCCCTATTGATTTTAAGGTCAGTAGGTCAAAGGTGAAGGTCCCCGGGATCCGATAATGAAAAACATTGTCCGTTCCATAACTCCTGTCCCCATGAAGCAAATCTCATGAAACATGAACTGCCTGTGGTAAGACGACAACTCCTGTTGATTTTTAGGTCAGTAGATTAAAGGTCAAGGTCACAGGGATCCGATAATGAAAAACCTTTTCCGCTCCATAACTCCTCTCCCCCTGAAGCAAATCTCATGAAAGCTCATGTAACTGCATAGGCGAACTGCCTGTGGTGAGAGGAAGAGGATGACCTCTATTGATTTTGAGGTCAGTTGGTAAAAGGTCAAGGCACCGGCACCCGATAATGTAAAACATTGTCCGCTCAACAATTCCTCTCTTCCTGAAGCAAAAATTATGAAACTTGATAGGTGAACTGTCTGTGGTGGGAGGACGGCTCCTATTAATTTTGAGGTCAGTAGCGCAAAGGTCAAGTTTACCGGGACCAGATAATGAAACATCTTGTCCGCTCCATAACTCCTTTCTTCCTGATACAAATATCATGAAACTTCATAGGTGACCTGTCTTTGGTCGGAGAATGGCCCCTAATAATTTTGAGGTCAGTAGAATAAATGTCGAGGTTACCGGGACTAGACAATGAAAATGTTTGTCCCTTCCATAATTCCTCTCTTCCTAAAGCAAATCTCATGAAACTGCATAGGTGAACTGCCTGTGGTAGGCGAATGGCTCCTGTTACTTTTGAGGTCAGCAGGTCAAATGTCAAGGTAACCGGGACCAGATAATGAAAAATCTTGTCCGCTCCATAACAACTCCTCTCCCCCTGAAGCAAATCTCATGAAACTTAATATTATAGTGGTTAATTAAACCACTACAAACATCTCTTCATCAACTTGTTTTATTTTTGTCGTTAAAGATCTCGTGAAACAATATTGTGCTAAATCTTATGACAACTCTAGAATTAATATATTTGGGTATATTAATAAATCGAGATCTGTTCTTGGTAACACTTGCAATAAGCGTCAAGTTTCATCTATTCGCGCTTATGACATTTCCACACTTTATACAACCTTACCACACAACCTTATCAAAGGCAAACGTATTGCTCCCATTCAAAAACGTGTGTCAGTGAGAAAAAAAACACGTTGTTGGCATGTAAAAAATATTAATGCGTCTTTTTTTACTAACGACGATATGGACAATTACACAATTTGGACTTACTTTCCTATGAGACAATATATTCGTACGGTAAGAAAATACCGTTGGTAGAGACATTTTTGGTATCGCTATGGGTACGAATTGTGCACCACTTGTTGCAGATTTGTTTGTGTATTGTTATGAAATAGATCTCATATTGAGTCTTTCACCATATACTCAGTCAGCTGCAATTGCAGCCTGTAACGACACAGCTCTGTATCTAGATGACATATTGGACTCACACCACTATTATCTCCCTTGATTACTCGTGCCCTACAGATGAAGGAGGTAGATAAAAAAACAAGTTCGCTTTTCTACATTTTAGAGGATACATTGATTTACCTTTACCAGGTTCTAAATCTACAGCATTTTAGGAAGAGATCACAGAAAAATGCATGTTGATATAAGATTTCTAGCCAATTCTGCCTCATTTTACACATCATGGGTCTAATCACCACGGGGTTGTATTTTTGTCTACATTTTGATAGGTGTCATGCAAACATGAAATTTAAAAACGTTCAATCTGGTAAATATTTGTTAAATGTGTTTTTAATTGCAGATATTGGATCAATGAAGAATTTAAGCATTAATACATGTTGTAAAATATGTTTATCGCTATGCCACGAACAAAAACATTACAATTGGACCCTAGGGAAAATTAATTGTGGTGAGAGACGTATTGAACATTGACAACGATTTCTTTTCTGCTATGGTTAATACTCTTTACCCTAAAGAACTTTAACTCACCTGAGTTAATACGTCTGACACTGTCGCTTCTATTTTCGATTAACAGCTATCTATTGAAAATAGAGAACTAATTAGCAAACTTTATGACAAGAGAGAAAAACTGTTAACTATAGTTATTTATTGTTAATTATCCACACTTAAGCGATTATATTTTCTGATTAACTTCTAGAGATTGTATCGAGTTGAGGACTTTACTATTCGTAACTTTTGTATAACTAAAACGTTACTCCATCAGGGCTACCATTACCATAAACTTCGAAAAGCCTTTGAAAGTTGTATTGTCGTAATCCTGATCTACAAATTGACTTCTATGGTGACGTGATTTACACTTCGTGCGATACTTGATCATGATGTTTATCTTTATTTAACGTGTTAGCACTTTTTATCAAAAAAAGATTATGACCCTTTTAATTTGTAATGCACTGCATGTTTAGTAGTTAAAATAAGTATACAAGTCGAACAGAAATACAGCTTTCACAGAACACAGTAAATCCAAAAACACGCAAAAGGACAAACATAAATGGCAATGTTAACAAAGAATAAAGGCATATGACGTCGCAAACACAAAAAAAGGTTGACAATAGGGCTACCGCCTTGGAACGTCCAGTGACAAGAAAGGCCGCTGCTGGTTTAAACCAGGATCTATGGTGCATCAAACCTCACACTTACCATACTGTCATCCCAATAAAACGGGACAGTGGAAATAAAGAATACCCGCCATGAACTATTCTCTAACCAACAAGGCAGCATTAATAGGCAATATAAGTAAAACACAAAGATGCTCGAGTATATATAAATACAAAAACAAAAGCCTAGAAAGCCACAAAGAAGGTACTCAATGACTTGGCAGAAGCCAGAGCAATAAGAGAATACATAGTTGAGGGCATGACAAGACAAGAGTGCAGACAAACATCAAACGTCACCGTCCTTTTGGGCTTTATGTCGACGTCATTATAAGATCCACAGCCTGTCCGGTCATCGCACAATTAAAGAGGAAAGCATAGTGGCGAACTATAAATGGGTCCACCACCAAGCATGCAGGGCGTTGCAAAATGATTGGGTCATAACCCATTTACTGTTACCACGATGCTTTTCTCTTTGTGCGGTGATTATGGACAATATGATCTACCTAAATCTACGTTTGATGTTTGTCTCAAATATATCGTGTCTTTCCGAGCCCTCATTGGTTTATTGTCTTGTTGCACTGGTTTTTGCCAAGTCATTTAGTCTTTGTGACTTTATATGCTTACAAGTATGTTTTGTTATATTCATATATATACTAGTCACATTCCTAAGAACCCACCTAAGAATATGTCAATACTTTTCTATTGTTATGTGTATTCCACGCTCCTTTAGAGAACTGCAAAATAATGAGTTTAAATTGTCTGCTCTGAGTACATAAACATTGTTTAAAGCTTTCAAGTCGACGTGATGTCAGACGAAATTGTACTAATTATACAATGGGTACTTAGGCAATGTGGTAAGTACGTTTAATAAAGGCAGCTTCCGATGTTCCTAATTCTAAAACAAAAAACTAAGTGTTTTTTTCATCATGTTTCACCTCATTGTCTCACGCTGCTTAGAGATAATGACTACTCATACACAACATGACAGCTACCCGATACCTTTACCATTAATATACGAACATGGCGTTGTAACGTGATACAAGGGGAAAATGTGTATGCACCTATAAAGTTTCACTCCCTTATCTAACTCCATTATCTAAAGTGGTTTAAAATTTAACTGAAACGGAAAATTGCATTTCCTTGACCAGGCAATGTCATTACCTTGCCCGGAAAATGGCAATACCTTGAACATGTCAGCGAAGTACACATGATTATTTGTGATACATACACATATTACTTTCACCCCATTATCAGCATCGATGTATCGCAGTCGTTATAACCATTTGAACCCACTTTTTGTTAATGACACATCGTCTATAGGGTATACGTATAAAGTATACACTTAGTTAATTTTACATCGATTTCGAAACAAAACCTAGTGCATTAAACAAGCTACACGGCCTATACAAATAACTATCGATGGCCCGCACGACAGCGTAAGCATGGTATGGGAGGAAAGCGCGGGAACACACACTTGTCCGAGCGATCACAAACTTACCCTCTCACTTACAACACCAAGGTGGTGAGTTGAACCCTTGTTGCGAAAGTAAAAATCGAGTACTGTATTATATGCATACATTTTAAGTTTCATTTTTATATTATCTTAAGTGGTTTACAACCAGACACGAAACTATCACATACATGAACACATGAACAATGTATGACCTTGAACCGTGATATTAAACATACGACACATCAATTTGCATCCTGACATATTAAGCAAACGGACATGACTCGCGAATTGCATGACTGTAGTTTAGACGAACCTGTCGAATGATTATATTCGTGAATTTACAAATAGTATGAGAGCTGACGTTTGGAAACGGCCGAACACAATAAATACGAAATATTGCAGTCTCGGTTTGACTGAGAATGTTCATGAACGGTAGTGAAATATGCTTGCTACCTTCACGCCCCATAGCTCCGGGTTGAGCAGAACTCAATATTCATAAAATCAATATTAAAGTTTAATATATATGCCAACCTGAACTGAGCATTTAAATTCGATACCATAAGCAGCAATTATTGCACACTTTTGACACCAAGTAAAGTAGGACCTGGTATCCTTCTTGTCGATCTCATCCAACATCTGTTTATTGTTTGGGGCACTTGTTGCAGCCAAAGATTTTGTTTTATTTACATTTCAGACAAAATTCATCTAGTACCTAAATAAGTAGTATATCAGTGTATATATTGCCTATTAATGCTGCCTTGTTGGTTAGAGAATAGTTCATGGCGGGGATTCTTTATTTACACTATCCCGTTTTATTGGGTTGACAGCAGGGTAAGTGTGAGGTTTGGTGCACCCTAGAACCTGGTTTAAACCCCAAGCGGCATTTTTTGCCAATGATCGTTCCAAGGCGGTAGCCTTATTGTCAACCCTGTTGTGTTTGTGATGTCTTATTTGGTCTTTTATTTATCTTTAAATGTGTTCTTTGTTTCTGTGTGTGTTTGTGGTTGACTGTCGTCCTTGAATGCTGCGTTTCCTGTTCGAATTCTATATCTATATTTGTAGTGGCAAATAAAAAATACCTCACTTTTCAAAATCTTTTCAGAAATGCAAATTCCATGCGCGAAAGCTGTTTTTGATGGGCCTTTTTTAATGCAAAATTCTGCTGTATGAACATTTTTAAAAAAATCGTCGTTTCGTTTTAGAAGTTGTATCAAAAAAATGGTTTCTGCTGTCTCACCCATGGGGAAAACACCATCAAAAATAATTTAGGTGCACAAATATTTATTTTTCAACCGCTTTTGAAAACAAGAACCCCGAACAATTGTGCAAATAGTCTTCCCAAACCAAGAGCCAGACATATATTTATTTATTGAACCACCATACGGTGACCCGTTTATTCTCCCTGCCATAGGTGTGAGAGGGGCGGACAGCACCACCGCTCTTTACACCTTACAAAAATAATAACATATTGATATATTTCAAATTTACAATTCAGAAAATAATTCATTTGCAACCTCTCATTCCTACTTTCTTTCATGTTCGGTATTGTTTAAGATTAAGTTAATAAATAGTTTCAACTAAAAGAAAACAATAATAGAAACAATAACATAATGAGAAGAAATGGGGTAATTATTATTATTTTTGAACAGTTTTAATGCATTAAAGATGTTAGTGGGGATTAGCCAACTCACAATAATATATCACTGATGTTGTTTTGTTTTTCAAATACACGTTTGTTCATTCCAGTATATAATATGCAATGATATATGAATTGTATGTATCATAAAATGATTTATGTGCCAGACTACAATTTTGCGCCAGGAGAAAACGAGTTTATCCGACTTCTATATCTAGCACGTTACGAAGTATTCCGACCTTGTTTAAACGACATGTTGACTTTCACTTTCTTTCTTTGTCGACTGGACGTCACAGGTTTACACAATTTCAGTTTCACACCTCCACCCTTGATTCCACCTGGACGTTTTGAGCTGGATTCTCATTTACCAGTATTCTAGCTTTCAATTTTGAAATATTTCTTTTATAGTCTGATCTCGATCCTCTTACTCTAGAATATGCATTACATTTATTTTATAATGTTAAGGTGGCGGTTTTTATTTATCCAGATATGTCAGTTATGCATGTATATATACGTTCATTTTACACCTTTGAGAGTTATGTTATGGCTTAATTAAATGCGGCATTTATTCGTCTGTTTTTTATTTAGCCAGATATGTCAAAAATGTTTATTCTAAACTGTTTATATGTCATTTTATATATGCTTTTGTTCTACACATATGATAGTTCTGTTGTGGCATTAATTAAATGCCCGTATGCAATTCAGTTCTGTGTCGTTATACATTTTTCCCATACTAGCTTAAAAGAGCATTGGTATATTTGTAGGCTGGACAAACATTAAAACAATTTATTTAGAGTATTTATTCATAGATTTCTTACTTGAATCTCAGTTACTAAGTGGTTGGATGCCATTTATGCTGCATATACATCATTTATGTTACTTAATCAAGGACAATAACAGTAATGCATTCATCGATTTTGCTCATTGTCAAAGTAAGCAAAATCTTATTAAAACTAATGATAACGCGGTGATTATGATCCTTTTCAAAAACTTGCATATCTGATTAAAAAAAGCCTTAAAATCAAAGTTAATGATTTCCAAACCCTCCACCTTATTTTAAAGCAACGCGTCAACAAGTCATACATCCAAACTCGTCCATGATCTGATTGACACGAAACATCATATAACAAGTGGCCCAAACGGAACTGTATCGCTCTACTGCCTGTATACATTTGGTGGAAATCAAGCGAGACACAAAGCTCTCATGCGGTCGGGGAAGTGTCAAAACATGTCTGAGCTTTTTTCTTAATTAACATTCTGAACAAGTTTGGCAAATATCGGATGAAAAAAATGAAGGCCTAAAGTGCTAACAAACAATTTGAAATATTTCAAGTGCCACAAATCTGCTGTTTCTAATCTGAAATGATATTTGAATTATTCTATGGCTGTAACAACTTTATAAAATAAAATAACCAAAAATATGGTCCGAGATGGTGTGGGATGGATATGAGTCAGGGTATCAAAGTTTTTATTGCCAATATCACGTTGTCATTTGTTTTTCAATTGTTTGAATCGTTGTCGCTTGTTAAAGAGGATAGGGTGTAATGTAACATTTTCAAAGTGCCCTGTTTCTTTTGCAACTGAGTATATGATGTTTATGTACTAAATAACTGTTTTAAAGTTGCCCAATTTATCTCTAATTGTAAACATTTAACACATGGCCTCCCGATAGCCTAAGATATGAGTATAGCAACCATTTAAAACAAGAGGCCCAAGAGGGCCTGTAGACGCTCTACTTGCATGATGTGATTCAAAAACATAAACATGATAGAGGTCAACCCAAGAAACATGTTTCCTATATATAACTCTGTGTAAACTTTGGGTTATCGTGGCGGCCATTTTGAATAATTTTCATTATTTGACGATACGAAAAACACAAGCGGTTTCAGAGAAGATGTCATTCTTAACCTTTTCGTATATACCTCTATGTAAATTTTGGGTCGCCATGGCGGCCATTTTGATTCTTCGACGATAACGAAAAACACAAACTTAATAGAGGCCAACCCAAAGAACTTGTATACGATATTTCAGTAGAATGGAATAAGTGGTTTCGGAGGAGATGTCGTTTGAAATTTATTTAAATTTGACCTAGTTCTATCCATGGCGGCTATCTTGGATGACTGGCGGCCGCGAAAAACATAAATCGGAGAGGGGCTATCCCAAATATCATTGTGCTTAAGTTTCATCAAAATATTTTAGGCTGTTTCAGAGAAGATGTAATTTTTAACCTATTCCTATATAACTCTATGTAAACTTTGGATCGCCGTGGCGGCCATTACGATTATTTGACGATAATGAAAAACACAAACATGATAGAGGCTAACCCAAGGAATATGTATATGATATTTCACAAGAATGGAGTAAGTGGTTACGGAGGAGAGGTCGTATGAAATTTACTTAATATTGGCCTAGTTTTAGCCATGGCGGCCATCTTGGATGACTGGCGGCCGCGAAAAACACAAATCTGAGAGGGACTATCCCAAATATCATGGTGATTAAGTTTCATCAAAATCCTTCAAGCGGTTTCAGAGAAGATGTCATTTTTAACCTTTTCCTATATAACTCTATGTAAACTTTTTGTCGCCGTGGTGGCCATTTTGATTATTAGACGAAAACGAAAAACACAAACTTGAAAGAGGCCAACCCAAGGAACATGTATATGATATTTCACAAGAATGGAATAAGTGGTTTCGGAGGAGATGTCGTTTGAAATTTCCTTAAATTTAACATAGTTTTAGCCATGGCGGCCATCTTGGATGACTGGCGGCCGCGAAAAACACTAATATGAGAGGGACTATCCCAAATATCATTGTGCTTAAGTTTCATCAAAATCCTTCAAGCGGTTTCAGAAAAGATGTCATTTTTAACCTTTTCCTATATAACTCTATGTAAATTGTGGGTCGCGATGGCGGCCATTTTGATTCTTCGACGATAACGAAAAACACAAACTTAATAGAGGCCAACCCAAGAAACTTGTATATGACATTTCAGTAGAATGGAATCAGTGGTTTCGGAGGAGATGTCGTTTGAAATTTATTTAAATTTGACCTAGTTTTAGCCATGGCGGCCAATTTGGATGACTGGCGGCCGCGAAAAACATAAATCGGAGAGGGACTATCCCAAATATCATTGTGCTTAAGTTTTATCAAAATTTTTCAGGCTGTTTCAGAGAAGATGTAATATTTAACCTTTTCCTATATAACTCTATGTAAACTTTGGGTCGCCGTGGCGGCCATTATGATTATTTGACGATAACGTAAATTACTAACTTGATAGAGGCTAACTCAAGGAACATGTATATGATATTTCACAAGAATGGAGTAAGTGGTTACGGAGGAGAGGTCGTTTGAAATTTACTTAAATTTGACCTAGGTTTAGCTATGGCGGCCATCTTGGATGACTGGTGGCCGCAAAAACCATAAATCTTAGAGGAACTATCCCAAATATCATTGTGCTTAAGTTTCATCAAAATCTTTCAGGCGGTTTCAGAGAAGATGTAATTTTTAAACTTTTCCTATACAATTCTTATGTAAACTTTGAGTCGCCGTGGCGGCCATTTTGATTAGTTGACGACAACGAAAAACACAAACGTAATAGAGGCTAACCCAAGGAACATGTATATGATATTTCACAAGAATGGAATAAGTGGTTTCGGAGGAGATGTCGTTTGAAATTTCCTTAAATTTGGCCTAGTTTTAGCCATGGCGGCCTTCTTGGATGACTGGAGGCCGCGAAAAACAAAAATCTGAGAGGGACTATCCCAAATATCACGGTGATTAAGTTTCATCAAAATCCTTCAAAAGGTTTCAGAGAAGATGTCATTTTTAACCTTTTCCTATATAACTCTATGTAAACGTTGGGTCGCCGTGGTGGCCATGTTGATTATTAGACGAAAAAGAAAAACACAAACTTGAAAGAGGCCAACCCAAGGAACATGTATATGATATTTCATAAGAATGGAATAAGTGGTTTCGGAGGAGATGTCGTTTGAAATTTCCTTAAAATTGACCTTGTTTTAGCAATGGCGGCCATCTTGGATGACTGGCGGCCTCGAAAAACATAAATCTGAGAGGGACTATCCCAAATATCATGGTGATTAAGTTTCATCAAAATCCTTCAAGCGGTTTCAGAGAAGATGTCATTTTTAACCTTTTCCTATATAACTCTATGTAAACTTTGAGTCGCCGTGGCGGCCATTTTGATTATTTGACGATAACGATAAACATATACTTGATAGAGTCCACCCCAAGGAACATGTACATGATATTTCAGTAAAATGGAATAAGTGGTTTCGGAGGAGATGTCGTTTGAAATTTCCTTAAATTTGACCTAGTTTTAGCCATGGCGGCCATCTTGGTTGACTGGCAGCCGCGACAAACACAAATCTAAGAGGGGCCCTTCCAAGTAACATTGTGATTAAGTTTCATTACAATCCTTCAAGCGGTTTCAGAGGAGATGTCGATTTTATAAAATTGCTAACAGACGGACAGACGGACGGACGGACGACGGACGAAAAGTGATCGCATAAGCCCTCCTGGCCTTTGGCCAGTAGAGCTAAAAACAGCTACCAATGATGTTTTCATAGTGCTACCATATAGTTTCATTTTCATATATATGTGCTAAGGTATCAAAAAGTATGAAAGGAGAAATTTGGAAATCGCCGAACACGATAAGTACAAAAAAATATTGCAGTCTCGGTTTGACTAAGACTGTTCATGAACGGTAGTGAAAAGTGCTTGCTACCGTTCACGCTCGCTAGCCCCGGGTTGAGTAGAACTCAATATTTAAAATGTCTATAGCACAAAATTTCTGCCATCCCGAAGTTTGTATGCATATGACGGTGAGCATGGAACCTTCAATGAGGTATTTTCACACCATTCCATGACCAGCGGCGTATGGTCCCAGTTAAATTAGACGTCTCAAAAGTAAATGTCACTGCACATGCAGTTTCTCAGAAAAACTTAGGACCCCGGGGCAAGTCCATTTATCGACTGAGGAATTTATTTTTAACAAAAATGATGCTACATTCTAAATCGTAATGTCACTCGTCAAGACATTTCTGCAGGGACAGTATTTGTACATCTTGTAACGACAATTTTTGAAGAAAAAACTTTACTTACAAACTCCGTCGAACGTATCTCGAGAATTTCAATTAACTGCGGCTATGTTTGATGGCGGATTAACTTTATTTATGCAGAACCCGCTAATGAAATTTGTTTAAATTAGCATTACGGTTTCTAAGAAGAAAACAAATATACATTTGAAATTATGAACGGACGATAACGGACGACGGACGAAATTCAGTAAAACTCAGCTGAGAAAAAGTTCAACTAAGCTGGTACTATTTCTATACTCGTTTAATAAAGTAGTGCTTCTGAAAACAAACTACAGTAACTGTAATCGAAATGGGACACGATCTAAGTTTACATTTCTGACAACGTATTCTTAGCTGTCATTCAGAGATGTAATCTAATATAAAGATGCAATTATCTTTAGTAAACCCTGTCTGTGATATGTTTTAGAAAGAAACGCAAGCCGCTCCTAAAAACGAATAACATTAAACAGTGATAAATATAGTCACAAATAGATGCAAATCAAATTTGTTTAATTTAGCATGCACAACTAGGATATGACAAATGAGCTAAACCAGATAAGATGACATGTTAAATACGGTACTAGGTACCTCACTAGAATGATTCTGGTAATATAATGAAGTTATTTATAGTAGATGCGGATTTCCGGGAGGAGAACTACTCGAGACAATTTGGAGATAATTTACTTGCCATTTCATCGTGCGTTCTACATGTTCTACACACAAGCGTAACTGCAAACCAAGCAGTACCTCGAGATAAATGTCAAACCAAATTGATTAATCTGACATTAGTACTTATTCATTATTGAATTTATTAAACGAGTTGGCAAAATGATATAATCCGAAGCTCTTGCGGAGCATTATATCATTTTTGCCAACGAGTTTAATAAATTCAATAATGAATGAGAACGAATGTTAGATTCTGTTTATTTTATAACTCACATATCGAATTTTGTTGCATTTTGCCTGTCGCTTTAACATGCCAAAACCGACATAACCCGTGGGAATTGGATCATAGTCATTATCCATTTTTTGACCGCGCATACTAGGCTTATTTGAATACTTATATAACTAGTGGTATATCGAAAATATAGAATGGTGTTATTCCACTCCCACACCGTAAGTTATGTGATAAATTGAGTTATTATACCTCACATAAGACGCCAATGCTAAATCCCTATAGACAACAATGTGTAATTTCTTACTATCTCACGCAAGGGGGATAGTACAGGGTGATAGTAAATCGCAGGGTGATAGTAAAAATATTATCACATGCGCAGCTTTGATGCGCGCTGTTTCGGTGACGTCATCGGCTCGATATGGTGAAATTGCTATTTTTAACTCATCATAACTTCAAAAGTACTTGACCGATTTCAATAAACTACCACTCATTTTCTTAGTTACGTTATTTCCGATCCAACGATATAACTTTTCAAAAAAGAAATCTGGCAAAGTGAAATCGGTACTGAAAATGAATCTTGTTTTTGCCCGAGGGGATTTCGGTATAATAAAATAAATATCACATTCATGAGAGGGTGACAGTAAGAATGTTCACCCTTCGAATATTGATTATCATCAGGGTGAACAATCTTACTATCACCATCTCATGAATGTGATATTTATAAAATGTTATGATTAAGACAATGCGGCGCTGATAATCGTAATATTAATTATACGTTTTCTAGTTATGAAATTTGAGTTAATATATGATATTTTTATTTAAACAAGGAAACACTGTATTTTGTAGATAATTGAACACAACGGAATGGTTCTCATAATGCCTCTTGAGTTCAAATGTATTGCAAATCCTTAATTTCGAATACGGAAAATGCTATTGAGAAGTAAGGAAGTCAAACGGGCGATTTAAACTAATTTATTGACGTATTTTGTCAAAACGTTTGCATGTTGAGACTTTTAAACGTTTAAATAGCGGGCAAGTGATATTTCTGACAGACGGAGTAAATTTTGAAAATAAATTTGTCCTGGGCAAATGGATTTTATGAATGTTTCCGGAGACCTGGATGATGTTTACACTTATGACCGTATCAACGTCCAAGTGTTGACAGAAAGAGACGACTATATAACTCACTTCAACATGTTCAATATCAATTAAATTAAACAATATCTAAAAATCATCAACAAACTGTAACAACCCTCATACAGGTTGTTAATAATAGAGAGAAAGCCGAAAGAATTTCGTTTAACACTTCTTTTAATAACATTAAGTAATGTGATATTTCGAGACTAAATAACAGAAAATACCGTTCTATAATAAAGCGCTAGCCTCTCATATATCTAATCTAGTGCGACTATTAAAGCAATAAACCTTAAATTTGTTTGCTTACTAAGCTGTGGAAACAAATCTAAGTAGATTATCATTAGATGTATTTGTTTATATGTTCCTGGGCAACAGACGTTAACCGGACTGGTACCTGTACAACTATTCGTACTGACGATGGAGATGACTAAAAGTTGTTTTCCAACTATATATAAAGGCTGAATAGTAACACGTGGCAAGAATAACCAAAAAATCATTTCCAGGAAAGCCCGGTGAACATTCTCCGCCAATCAACAATGAACTGGATCGCCGGTAGCCAATCGTATTTCAACCAGTGATCCAGTCAAACCGGGCTGGGAGTACCTGCTCACCGGTCCTCCGCTAGCACTGGGCGTCTGGTTTCTGAACACAATTATGCAACAAATATAGAACTATGACAATACTATATCCATCAATAGATTCATACTACAAAGTCAAACATGCTGATGCCCAACTTTATCAGGTAAATACTTAAGAGCTATAGTTTGAGTACGTTAAACAATTCCAGTCGACGGAAATTCAAACGATGACAGTGACATAAGCGTTTGTCAAGGCTGACAGTATTATTTCAAAGAATGCATTAACGTTAAGATAATAAACATCCGTGCCTTGATCGGTGACAGAAATTATAATCAAAAATGGCGGACAGCTGTCAAAATTGCAACTCAGTGATCTCAGATTTCTTAGTACAATTGAGATGCAATGTCACTAGCGTCTGTAAATTATTAAGCAGCAAGCACATGTAAGAAAATCTGTTTTGAGTTTATGTGAATTAGTTATAGCCCATTTCACCGGTACTTCGGAAATCTCCGTACAAAGTTCGGAATTTCAGTCACATGGCGCAAAGTCACATGACTTCAAGAACTAATCAGATGCTGGTAGTCATAACAGTATCAACACTCACAAATTAACTAGTTTCAGTCTTTATATATGCGTATTTGTTCGCTAAAACACCGCAGTCGTTAGTGCTATTCTACACAGAAGCCATCTTGACTCATTCCTTGGAAACTAGGTCGGATTTCAAGGCTATACGAACACGCGTTGAATTGTTTACATTGGAGCATGTGCGCGTAAGTTGGAACCGGTGATACGATAGAAATATTCATTGTTTTCTGACAATCCCGTTTTTTAATTGTATCAACAAACACGCTTTACTTTTTGTTTTTCTACAGTGCCAAACACATTAATAACATATATTTGTCATGCGTTCAAGTTATAGTCTCACATTTAATAACATTTTTACATTGTTTTTAATTCACATTGGCACCGTTACAATGAATATTTAATGTGCCTACCAGCGTTTGATTGGTCGACCTATTTGGCTACTCGGAGATAGCTCGTTATTATCCGTGATCTTTCGGCAAATGTCGGGGTGAAATGGGCTATTATGAATAATATAGCGCGAATTCTAAAATGTTGAGCAGGCAATTGATAAATAGTGATTCTTACATAGTGATGGGTCATGCAAAAAGTTCTTGAACGAATGTCCTGGGACAATAACATCCGGTAAGATACTTTCAGTATATGGACTGCGAATATCGTTGGCTTAGATATGTATCTCAGAGGGTATTAGCTATGTGTTCACAAATTGAACCCTAATATCAGATTTGTGAGCGACAAATTACACTTATTTTTTTTGTTCCAGTCTGCTATAAGTACAAATGCTGATTAGGCCAAACATCAGACAACTTCCAAAGGGTAATCGCTTTCAGAAAAGAGAAATGATTAATTGTTGGTGATTTTAATATCGCTTTGTTTACATCTGATGGAAATTAAGAAAATCAGTTTGACAATATGACAATAGGGTAAGAGTGAGGTTTTCGTGCACCCTAGAACCTGATTTAAATTCCCAGGCGGCACCCCTTTTATCAACCCTGTTATGTTTGTAGTGTCGCATAATTTGTTTTTATTTATCATTGCAAGTGTTGATTGTTTCGAATGCGTGTTTTTGACTGACTGTGTTCTGTGAATTATCTAATTCAGCGTGATACCAATTACTCTGGTATCATATCATTCCGCTTAACAGGGCTCAATCTCAATAATGGTTTGTTCTGAAAAAAAATTTGAAACGGTCAACGATTTGGGACAAACCGTTCATTGCTTATACGATTAATATATATATATATATAAATATAGGTTTATCACATAACTTATGGTGTGGGAGTTGAATAACACCATTCTATAGTTTCGATATACCACTAGTTATATAACTATGCAAATAAGCACAGTACGCGCTGTCAAAAAAATCGATAATGACTATGATCCAATGTCTGTTTCGCGTGTTAAAGCGACAGGCAAAAAATGCAATAAAAGTCGATATGTGAGTTATGTGAAAAATAGAATCTAACATTCGTTCTCATTCATTATTGAACTTATTAAACTTGTTAGCAAAAATGATATAGTGCTCGGCAAGAGCCTCGCATTATATCATTTTGCCAACTCGTTTAATAAATTCAATAATGAATGAGTACTCATGTAAGATCGTCTATATATCGCACTTTTTACTATATATATTTTGTTCCATTTTGTATTGTTTCAGGCTGATTGTTTGATTGTTTGTTCTTCGTTCTCAAGAAAGAAGTAAACATTGTAACTTTGTATATCCTTTGCCTCTGATATGTATTATACATGTATGTACGAATCTTGCTACGTCTGTTAAACAAATGTATTTGTATATATTGTATGATCAGTGCTTCTGTTATGTCGGGCATTGTCAAGAGAGGTTTACACAATATATGACGTTATTGAGATTATTCCAGAGTTATCCTTATTGATGGACCAAGTGTTTTTGAATATGGAACAAAATTCGTGTAACTAGTATAATGTATTCAATAACTGATCAAAATCCTTTTTATCTAACATTCACAGTTTCGTTAATCATTATCAATTTAAGATCTATGCAAAATGTTAATGAAACTCGATTTAACTATGATCTTTACGAGTAACCGTGACGTAACCGTGATAATATTTGACGCGTAGTTAAGTCCAGGGTCCAGTTGTTCAAAGATCGATTAACTTAACCAGGCGTTAAGTCAAAATTTCAAATCTCCTTGAATTTCCAATAAATGAATATTTCTACCAGAAATTCAGCATGTGAAAGCATTATGTTAAGAAGAAATGAAATTAAAACCTTTTAGTAGTACACAACATATTTTAATGAGAAAATGTACTTTGAAAGTTTACACTAACCAAGGATTAAGCTAACTGATCTTTGACCAACTGGGCCCAGGGCAATATATGGTAACGAATAAAAATAACAGTATCTCGGGAGATCATCGTCTTTCGCTCTACCACTGAACCAGAACTCGGTTGATACATTCGGCTGGTTTATTAATATTAATAATTAATATATGTATAACTACACGCAGCTTAAATATGACTATATGAATATGTAATACTATATATGAATATGTAATACTATATATGAATATGAAATATATTGTACTTTGGATTCGTATCGGATTTGTGTTGTTTTTCGGTAAAGACTGACAATTTCTTACGTCAACAGCGGCATTACGTCATTTTCGGTATTTCACATGTGAAATATAAACAATGAAAATAAAAGGTTTTATTTTAATCATGAAATCCATTATTTCACTGGAAATTTATAATAAATTGCTTAAGTTACGGCCAACATATAAAATTAATGAGACATGCTAGTATTTTAGAGACGGTTAAGCAAGTTTTGTCATTGTGCCATTTATTCATTTAACGCATGCGGCTTGCGATAATTTCAAGTCCAGTAAATCCGTCAATTCCTCGTCGCTCTTGGCGACGTCGTGGCAGTTATGAATGGCTTCTTCTTTTGCTATATCAAATATCACGAATACAATTTGATTGAAAGTAATGCATCGTTTTGTGTTAATAAAACCGAGCTACTTTTATCTTTTGTTTGTGTTTGTTGCTTCCAAAGAATCCACTTTTCAGTATTTATCTCTGTCCTTCTTCTTTGGTGCGTAAACGTAACATTATTTTGGAGGGTAAATCAGACTTTGTTACCATCGGATTACATCTATTAAAAGACTGAAATCAATTTGTCAATTATGTGCATTCCATCTTTTCAGGCAGCCACTAAGTTGCTTACGTTTATTTATAAATATGAGCAAGGATGAATACTGCTTAGAAGTCATGAGTTGTATCGTATTAGACATAAACATATGAACAGACTAATAAAATTGGTATTCGAAATTGCAATTCGCAACTAAATAGTTATGAACGTATAACAGGTCATGCAACATTTACAATACTCAGTCAACCAAACACATGATTAAGGAACATACAATAATGACAAAGAGAAATAGTAGCATTCACAGAACAAAGACAACAAAACAACAACCATGGCAAAGAGAAACAGTAGCATTCACAGAACAAAGACAACAAAGCAACAACCATGGCAAAGAGAATTTGTAGCATTCAAAGAACAAAGACAACAAAACACAAGCATAAAACAGCAATCATGGCAAAGAGAAATAGTAGCATTCACAGAACAAAGACAACAAAACAACAATATGGCAAAGAGAAAATGTAGCATTCACAGAACAAAGACAACAAAACACAAGCATAAAACAACAATCATGGCAAAGAGAAATAGTAGCATTCACAGAACAAAGACAACAAAACACAAGCATAAAACAGCAATCATGGCAAAGAGAAATAGTAGCATTCACAGAGCAAAGACAACAAAACACAAGCATAAAACAGCAATCATGGCAAAGAGAAATAGTAGCATTCACAGAACAAAGACAACAAAACAACAACATGGCAAAGAGAAAATGTAGCATTCACAGAACAAAGACAACAAAACACAAGCATAAAACAACAATCATGGCAAAGAGAAATAGTAGCATTCACAGACAGAACAAAGACAACAAAACACAAGCGTGAAACCACAACCATGGCAAAGAGAAAAAGTGGCATTCACAAAACAAAGACAACAAAAAACAACCATAAAACAACAATCATGGCAAAGAGAAATAGACGCAAAGCATGTGACACAACCAACATAATGGGTAGGCATTGGGACAGTCAGTGGTAACGTGGTCCCTAAAACATTTACTCTATTGTCACCTCATTTAAATAGGGCATTGTATTTTACGAAATTCTCACCAGGCTCTCCTCTAACCAACTAGGCATCGTTAATAAGCAATATAAGAAAAACACAAAAATGACCATGTTTATATGAATATAAAAAATAAACAAAGTCTAGTCAGCCACAAAGCAGGTACCTAATCAATAAGCTGAATCCAGATTTAGTTAAGTGCAAGACGAGGCAAGATTCAAGACTGTCAGAAAACAAAATAAAAACATTACCTTTCCATTGCAGGGTTTAGGTAGAGGGTCATCGCATATTCAATAAAATGTCTAACAACGTTAGTAAAAAATGTGTGAAATTGATCATGAACCTTACGCATGTTTTTAAATCGCATTGTGACAGTCCTTGTCTCAGGAGAGTTTTTTTAATTATTTTACTATTTTAAAGTAGTCGAGGGTTATGAAATGTAGCATAACGAATGCTAACGGTAGTCCTTAAAGAGTTCAGTTATTCGAAGGTTTTTAGTTAATATACAATGGTAACGTATGGTGAAGTCCTATACTCGACTACAATCTCTACAAAAATCAAAGCTGAGAACAATATACGCCACAGAAAGTTTTCAAGGAAAATCCTGGTCTAGGTGAATTATTAGCATTGTCAAAATTGAAATCACCACTCTCATAGATGTTGCTTATTATTTCTCCATATTCAATTGAGAGATGTCATTCGAAAAAAAGGGAGCGGCAATATCAAAAATATTAAATTTTCTGAGTTGAAGTCCTTTAGGATGGATATTTCTAATCATAACATAAATAGAAAGTGTTGTCAATGATCCATATATCGTCCAGATACCGAAATTTGTCATTAAGGCTTCCATGACATCTGTCTGAAATTTTGCGAAGATTCAACATGAAAAACAGGTCTGCGACAGGTCGTACCCATTGACATACCAACAATGTGTCTATTAACAGTGGTTGCATACCTGACGAAAATAGCATCTACATGTAGGTTTACCACCACTAATTACATGTAAGCCTCCGAGGTGTATTCGAATGTAGTTCCTATAATAAAAAGTAATCCCTTCTTTTTTGATGAAAACGGGCATTATAAGTAGGGGAAAACTGCCCATTCCTATTCGATTTTGTTGTTGTACGTATAAGAAGCGTATTAATAAGTTTTACTGGATCACTGATGAACATTTTCGAAATTTCGACTCTATGCTTACACTATGTGAGCAATGAAAACAGTCAGTCAATGAAAACAGCTGTACCCTTGACCTGTTTAGAAAACAAACAAGAATTTTTCTTACATGTCTTGTGACCCCACCTTTTCTGGTGATTTTTCAAGTGGAAAATCATTAATATGTGACACTTTAACATTGGTGTCTATGGGGAAAATAATTAGTGGTATAATACCTGTAATAGGAACATATTCGCTTCACACTTCTTATCGGGAAACTTAACAGACACGCGTTTATCATGCAACAAGCCATCTAACACCCACAGGTCATTCACAGACAAAACGAAGGTTTTTCAGTGATCACTAATTCCATTTATATTCTGAGAATGACACTGAATAACAACCTCCAGCTTTGAACACGCTCGTTATATATCTGAACCGATGCCTTAGTAATGTGTCTCACACAATATTTTGCTTAAATAGAATTGCCATAATCGAATACCGACTGGCAAACTAACAACAACCCAGATTCGAATCCATTAGGATAGCTAAATATAATTATACCTTACCGTCTATTCCAAATGTTTTCTGGCACGATGACGATAGGCTTGTTAATTCGTCGCTGCCATGATACCATTTAATTTCCGCTGGTGGCCTACTGTGTATCACCTGACACGTTAGATTAACAACTAAGTTCGGCTCAAAGGGAAGTGCACTTTGCCAGGACAGCGTCATGTTTTGCATCATAACTATAAACAATAAAGCAATCAGAAAATATACTGGAAGAGAAGAGTGCTGCGCAGAAGATCGCGTAGAAATTATGTTTTATTCAGTTCATAAAAAGAGTATGTTATTATCGTCTTGTCTGGGAATCCAGACACGATTTGAACAAGTTATATAATTATACTATTCATAATAAGTATGCGACTGATTGTTTCTTTAGCAAACGGGAAAGTTGACTTAAACGACACTCGAAGCAACCTAGCTATTAATGCTTAAGTATAGGATAGAGGCAATGAAGAGAAATCCTCATCATTAACAAACCGAAAGGGATGGAGCGATGTGTTTACCATGGGTTTATCGATAGTCACTCTCTTAATCTTGAAAAGATGTGCACGGTAATAAAATCTTCATTTAAAATATGGGTCAAGTATTTGAAATTCGGAGACAAAGGATTGTTTAAAAAAGTAGGATAAACACTAATATGTTATATTGTTTGTTTCCAATGTCAGCAGGAAATGATATGTTTATGTATATCGATACGTCTAAAGAGTTTTCATTCGTTAGCTAAAAAATCAGTTGTTATGTGAATACTTCATTTATTTTTTCAAATTACTGGAAAACTATGAACTATGAACTATTACTATGTCGTTTTTCGTGCTGATGCTAGGCACGTTTCCGTTTACTTACTTACTTACTAAAAAGTAGCTTCTTATTATCAGTATTGTCGACGTTTAGTATGATAGAATACTAAACGATTAACTCAGCGCAAAGAAAAGGACAATAAGAAAGAATGCAATACTTATGTAAAGTAATCGTTATTTATATAATGCATACATCCATATTTTATTTTTGCGTTTTTATTGGAGCTTAAAATCCCAATTTTGTGCATGTTATATCATACAATACGTTCAGACACCTTAATTATTTATCATTATTTGAAATTTTACTTCATAAAATGCATGTTAGTAACGTTAATTTTGGTTTAAGGTGTCGCATTATTTGTAGGGCAAACACATTTACAGCCGCGTAACGTAGTGGAATGTAAACAACACGAAGTCATGATTGCCACCGCATGCAAGGTTAATTTACAACATTATAGTGAAACTATCACGTCGTCGGTGGGTCATGTGATAAACAGAATCTTAATTCGTGACTGTGTATTATTGACTTTAATAAAAGCATTGCATAAAAAGTTAGGATACTCGGCAGAGCCTCTTATCCTATCATTTTATCCAACTCGTTTATTCAAATCAATAATACACAGTCACTCATGCAAGATCCTATATATACATTCTCTCCATGATTCAATGTGAATTTATTTATGCTGACTAAACATGGCCTATTTGAAAAAGGCATTCAGGACAAACTCATATATATATATATATATATATATAAAGGGAGAGAATTTGAACTCACTACGGCAACTTTCGAAATTGGGATCGCGTAAGAGATTCATGTTCACAAGGCAGAATTATATATGGGGAGAAATATTTGTGAACTACCAAGGACAGACAACCTTCGGACGAACTACGGCAGGGCGCCTAGCTATGACGAGATACACAGAAATCAAGCGTATATATTCACTCCTTAAAAAAGGTAGTTGCAACACACGTTGATAAACTGTATCTCTACATCATAACACACGCGTCTGAAGGCACAATTAACATATAGACGCATACATACATACAATTATAGCTCATATGAGTGGGCCACATTTAAGCGTTCAACCACACACAGCTATATTGAGACAGTGACAATGAAAGGTGCCGGATCTGGGGATACTGTGAATTCAGGTATATATAATAAAGGGAGAGAATTTGAACTCGCGACGGCAACTTTCGAAATTGGGATCTCGTAAGAGATTCATGTTCACAAGGCAGAATTATATATGGGGAGACATATTTGTGAACTACCAAGGACAGACAACCATCGCACGAACTACGGCAGGGCGCCTAGCTATGACGAGATACACAGAAATCAAGCGTATATATTCACTCCTTAAAAAAGGTAGTTGCAACACACGTTGATAAACTGTATCTCTACATCATAACACACTCGTCTGAAGGCACAATTAACATATAGACGCATAAATACATACAATTATAGCTCATATGAGTGGGCCACATGTAAGCGTTCAACCACACACAGCTATATTGAGACAGTGACAATGAAAGGTGCCGGATCTGGGGATACTGTGAATTCAGGTATATATAATAAAGGGAAAGAATTTGAACTCACTACGGCAACTTTCGAAATTGGGATCTCGTAAGAGATTCATGTTCACAAGGCAGAATTATATATGGGGAGAAATATTTGTGAACTACCTAGGACAGACAACCTTCGGACGAACTACGGCAGGGCGCCTAGCTATGACGAGATACACAGAAATCAAGCGTATATATTCACTCCTTATAAAAGGTAGTTGCAACACACGTTGATAAACTGTATCTCTACATCATAACACACTCGTCTGAAGGCACAATTAACATATAGACGCATACATACATACAATTATAGCTCATATGAGTGGGCCATATTTAAGCGTTCAACCACACACAGCTATATTGAGACAGTGACAATGAAAGGTGCCGGATCTGGGGATACTGTGAATTCAGGTATATATAATAAAGGGAGAGAATTTGAACTCACTACTGCAACTTTCGAAATTGGGATCTCGTAAGAGATTCATGTTCACAAGGCAGAATTATATATGGGGAGAAATATTTGTGAACTACCAAGGACAGACAACCTCCGGACGAACTACGGCAGGGCGCCTAGCTATGACGAGATACACAGAAATCAAGCGTATATATTCACTCCTTAAAAAAGGTAGTTGCAACACACGTTGATAAACTGTATCTCTACATCATAACACACTCGTCTGAAGGCACAATTAACCTATAGACGCATACATACATACAATTATAGCTCATATGAGTGGGCCACATTTAAGCGTTCAACCACACACAGCTATATTGAGACAGTGACAATGAAAGGTGCCTGATCTGGGGATACTGTGAATTCAGGTATATATAATAAAGGGAGAGAATTTGAACTCACTACGGCAACTTTCGAAATTGGGATCTCGTAAGAGATTCATGTTCACAAGGCAGAATTATATATGGGGAGAAATATTTGTGAACTACCAAATAATGTTCGCTGACCCTCGAAATAATGCATGCATTTTAACATTTACAGCCATTGTATAATGGATATGATGTACCTCCTACATTTAACATCACCCTGGACCTGTTCACGCCGGCCTGGCATTCGTACATGGCTTCATCGGACAGCTGGATGTCGAGTATCCTCAACGTGTACGCGTCGCGGATCTCGTATTTTGTAGCGTTCATGCTGTTGTTGTTGTATGACAGAACGTCAGTAAATCCGTTCGGCGTGACCTGATTGGAGAAGTTGCAGATTGTCTAAAACATGATGTGATCGTTTAAATATATGTATGAAGAGGATCAAATAGAACCAAAATGATAAAGCGGCATTAAAGCGGTTGTTTCCCTCCACCCCACTTTTGGTACGCAGTATTCAGGGCAACTTTAGATAGTATTCAGTACCCACGGCTCGAATACCTACATTAGTTAGTATTCAGTACGCATAAAGAATAGGTACATGCCTTCAAACTATGTTGTCTATGTAAAAAAACAATTGAAATCCATAAAAATCGTAGGACATCATATTTAGATTGCATGATTGACCCAAAACAGCAAAACGTTGAGATACAATATTAAATATAGTTTTAAGTGACCGTTTATATCACATCTTCATACAATTAGACAAATAAATAGAAAATTGGTTATTTTTTATGAAGAAATTCATGTTGAATATTATTCAGTACTCGGGTCTAAAATGAAGAAATAAATGAAGAAATATTCAGTACTCG